>VYZV01018201.1:4693-17301 GCA_013401275.1 Pandion haliaetus | reverse complement strand
CTATAAAATATAAAATCTGTATATAGATATATTTATATACACATTTTTACTCAAAAGTGAAAAAAAGGTAACTGTTCAAAAAGTGATACTGAAGGGCAAACACCTGCTAATAATTCAGAGTGGTCAAAGTTGCAGAAAGATCTCACAACCACAAGTGTGGAAAGTTGAATTACAGGTGAAATTCACTGCCTATAAATGTAAAGTAATGTGTTAAAAAAAAAAACCACACAACCCCAATCACATATGCCACCTTGATGTCTAGCAGCAGCTAAAAATCTATTCGTTTTGGCAATGGGACAGAGTGGGAGCAGGCTTAACTGGAAAGAATGAGATAGCAAACCAAGAATCATCATAATGTGACTGTGTAACAACATAGCTCCCTGGTAGCTCAAATTCTGCTTGCTGTTCTCTTTACTCCATCACAAAGAGATACAGAAGAACTACAAAGGGCATAGGGCACAGCAACATGGATGCTCAGAGATTATACAGTGACTTTTCTTATAAAAGTATTTTCCATCATGGAAGAGAGATACATACAGAGTGGCTAGAACAGAGGTCCATAAAATCAAAGGGTATGTAAGAGAAATTGAGGCTGACAAACTAGAGGCCATTTAATAAAATTATTGGCAATTTTCAAATGCAGGGAAGAGTTATTTTACAGATGCTTAACAGTTTTGTTAAATTCATTGCCACAACATACTCTGAAGGTCAAATGCTAAAAAGGAGGATTATAGAAGGTATTTAAGCATAAATCATTAAACATGATGATCACGCAGAGGTCTAGACTTGGAATACACCAAACTGCTGACCAGCAGAAGCCAACAGTCTCTTCCGAGCAAAAGATCACTTTATGCTACCTCTGTTTCTTACAATCTTTTTTAAGAATCAATTATTTGCTAGTGTTTAAAATGTTTAGCTTTACTTTGATCCAGTAGAGATGTTCTTAAAACTTCCTTTCTATTCACCAACATTTCTAAGTGCAAAAAATATTTAGATTTTATATTTTAGTAACTTTAGTATAGTAAGTATTAAGTTAACATCTTTATATGTATTTTTTGCTAATAACCTAACCAATGAACAGCAAACATATTAAAATCTCTTTTATATTGACAAAAAAATCATTTAATTATTTTTTCAAGATATCAAGAACTGAAGGAATTTTCTTTTGTAATCTATCAAGAACCGAAAGAAAAAAAGCAAGTGTGTCCAGTAAGCTATTTAGAAGTTACTAAAATAGTTACTGAACTTGTCAAAGTTAAAAAAAAAAGTCTCCCCATGCTATGACTGGTGCTATTTTTTTTTTTCATATTTTAATATATACCATATACTGAATTTAGCAATGCAGTTAACTGCATTTGTACATAAATTGAGGACTTAGCGAAGCCCAAGATGACACAACTCAAGGTTTTGTTTCCATTGACTCAGAATGGCATTTCCAGCAGATATGGGGAGTATATATCTAGAACTAAGCCTAGGTCATGCCACAGGAAAATGCAAAAGGTCTGTATACACCAAATAAACCCTGATGCCTCCCAATGTCATCACACGAATCCTTGCAGAAGCATCAGCACTATCCAAAGTTGCAAGCTAAGCTCCTTTTAAAGTATGCGATAAACTTTTTTTATTTTCTAAATGACTTTAAGGAGGAAAGTTGTCTAACTGTAATGATGACATTAAAAAAAAAAAAAACAAACCCCAAAACCTTACCTTACATCATTACCCAGCTGGTCACACTGTACATGTTTGTATACTTTAAACTGCAACCTAGTCTCTTCTATTTACATCCTTCAGTGCCCGAGTTGTGTCCATGACCAATCTTAAATACTGAAAGCATGTAAGCTTATACACTAAGTTAAGAGAACTAATGGCAGCAGGCAAGTAGAAGAATGTGTTTCACATATTGAAGACTGTCATCTTCTTCTCTTATTGTAGTCTTGCCACACATTATTTTCTAATGGAGAACCATTCTTCAGAAATATTACATAGGTAACTAATGACTATTAGCTTAAAAATGGTTATTTATATTACCTACTAACAGATGTCTTTTTGAATTATTGATTTCTTTTGGAAGTCTATAAAGCTTTATAACAAGAATAGTTAAATAAATGTTTTAGTTGTGACCTCAGGCAGAATTTGTTCCAAACAGCATCCTTTGGCTGATGAAGCCTGAAATCAGAACCTCAGTTGTTATTGTATCCCTCTTTAGAGTACATGAAGGAATTTTCTACTCATTAGCATACTTTTCCATTTATATTTCTGAGAGAAGAAGTCTCCTTTGTTCATGAGAAACAAGCAAACAAAAATGACAAAAGTTAAATTTTAAAATGCTTCACAAAGCGATTTTACTCAAAGCAATTCTTCCTACACTGCATGCACTGCACGCCAATTGCCTGCCAGGCTTAAGCTGTGGTTCAGTCCACATAATGACATTACATTAGGAAACTGCTTATAGGGCTAACCACAAGATTATACACAACAAACTTAAAAAAAAAAAAAAATCAAAGAAGTTAAGCAACAAAAAGATTCTAATTATTCAATTGAATAGTTTGATTTTACTTTTACATGATTACAGTAACTGTTGTTAGTCTTCATTGTCTGTACTTTTTATTTAACAAGTAGGACAAAAAGTAATAGAAAAGAGCCTTTGTTTTATCAGTAGTACTTTTATGACAAGTTATGCCTTGAGCATACACAAACAACTGCAGCACTCGGATGTGAGGCATGTAATACCACTGCTTCCCACGAGTAAAACTTCTCTCATACAGCACATTCATAGTAGAAAGTTGATTGTACCAGAACTGTGTAAAATACTTGCTCTTTTCCCCAGATAAGCTTGCTTCTAATGATTTTGCATGTTGACTAAGCAGCTAGGTCACCAAAACCGCTACCATCATGACAAAGAGCTAAGATGCTCTCTTCATGTCTTCACAGGCTTCTTTCCAAAGTACGAAAAAATTTATAATCCCAAGTGTTCCTAAAAACTTTCATGGGGCAGGCAAAACTGTATCTGAAAACCACTAAACTTTTGTAACACAAAACCACAAAACTACACTTTTTACAAGCCAAAACTCACAGTTATTTGGAAGAGGTTTACCTAGAAATCACTGCAATTTAATGCATTAGAAATGGTCTAGAGTCCATAAAGGTGGTCCAACAGGACCCCATCTACTGAAAGTCTTTGCATTGTCTTTGGTATCAGTTGATCAGATCATGCCATCATTTTCTGTGTCCTGGATGATTTCTACACCCACTCTACTCATTTTTAAAGTGGACCTTGTACATGCTCACAGGAAATTTAAGCCTGACTAGATCAGCATGTAAAATACTGAATTACAACAAATACTAGTGTCAGTCAGCGCCAAAAATCCCCAGTATCAGTCTCCTTTTTGATCACTACAGGTTCTCATGTATAGCAAAAAACAGAGGATAGGCCATCCTCTTATGCAGGGAGCTTAGCAAAATAAGAGCTGTTGGGACTTACTAAAGATTGTGAAAGGGCTGGAGAAATTCAGAGGAGAGAACAACCTAGATCAGCAAAACAAAAACTGCAGTAACTAAGGGCAAATCGCTCTTCTTTCATAAACATTTTTGTATTCTGTCGGCCACCTTTCCACTTTGGAAAAGCAGAGTTATGACAGTAGTTTAAAAAGCAAAACACTATGTCACACTACTAGCAGGCATCCCCAGTGTCATGCTTTTACTAATGCTATTCACTTTTTTTTTTCCTAATAAGAATAGACTGAAATTTCTGCAAAATTTTCAGACTCAAAGTCAGACAATTTGAGTATTCTATGATTAATAGTTAATACTGTAAAGAGGCAGAAGATCTGGACTGTGATTTGTTTTCTGAGAAACTGTAGCATATTAACATAGTTGGAGGCATAGTTAAGCAAAACACTATTGGAGAGCTGTGATTCCAATCAAAGCAGCAGTGCTTTGCAACACAGTATCAGTGCTAGAATAATCTTCAGGTTTTTAAAAGTAAAATAATGTTTTACTTCAAAAGTACTCAATTCCATTACTGAGAAGCAACAAAGCATTAAAAATTATAAGGAACTGCTTTTCAGACACACAAGACCATATTTTAGACATGTGTCTGACTAAATGCAATTTGAGCCTCCTCTGCTCTTACACAGATACAAATTATAATTAACTTCACTTAGTGACTAAGACTCTCTGATGAAGAAATAAAACAGTCCCTAACTCAGATGCACATTTAACATAGGAATTGTTGGAATGGGATTAAATCGGTGTCCAAACATCAACATTTCTGTGCATAGAAAAAATTTTATAAAGCTTGATTTTGATTTCAGCCCAGTTTCTGAAGTCCCAGTTCAAAAATATAGGTCGTTTCATACCTTCTCCAAACTTTCTCAAAGTCAGCTTGCAGAGTGCAAGCCTGACCCATTTTGCATGGGCCCTTCAAATCTAAATAAATAAATGAATCAGGTGGCTGCATCACTTTTTATAATATATTTTTCCTGCATTAAAGGTCTCACATATGAAATATATCAGCATTTCAACTCCATACTCTGAAGAACAGATTGCTGTGAAGAACTCAACATGCGTCTTGAGGCTGATTAGTTAGCTCAAGGTAGATCAGTTCTTTCTGTTTTTTATTTAATAATTCCTACAGTAAGCAAGTGTTAATATAAAGATTGAGCTCAATGGAAAAATCATTACCTTTTCTGACCATGATGTATTAGTTCTGTTGAAGAAAATAAACACCAAAAATCAGAAAATATAATGTTACTATTATAATATAATAATATTATTATACTGCTTCCTTCTTTTGGGAAGCTAAAGAATGACAACTCTAACTTAATTCTAATATCTTTTTGTGAGCATTTGAAACAGAGGAACGGGAAGCATTAGGATGTGGTTGTAGACAACCTTCTAATTAGTAAAACTGACCTAAATACTATCCCACATGGGAATGTCAATTGGAAAATAATCTTCTTGCAAATTTCATCCAAAGCATTTCAGTAAGAAGNTTTTTTTTTTTTTTGGCTGATCCTGCCTTAAATCTAAAGCAACTGTACTACTTTCACTGCAGCAAGAGGTGGCATATATTAGTCCTCTCTCTAAAAATTGCTGCTAACACATTTCAAAGTGTTATTTCAGGTACAAATAAGGTGAATTTCTTCAGATTTTCACTGAGGATATCTATTATGAGAAATTCAGAAGTTCACTGATAAGAAGAGCTGCTCAGGTAAAAGGACTTTCATAGCCCAAGAACTGCCATCTATAATCTTGGCACTTTGATCTCTCAGAATACGAACTAATGCTGTATCTGGGATGTAGCTCATTATTAACAGTTAAATATCTTTAAATGGAGCAGCTTTGAAGATCACTTCCAATATCAATAGTTTGCATTTATATAAGGCTTTAATTTTCAAGGACAATGCTACAGGGGCCCTGAATCTGATAAACACATGCATGTATATATGAACTTCCATTTGCATTCAAACACATCATTAACATTATAAATATGTATCCATTCACAAATATAAATGTATGATCTATCAGTTTAACTACAGTTTTTGAGATGTTAATATATGAGGCTGGATGATAGGCCAAAGTTTAATCACAGACATCAACTGAATTACACCAATTAATTGTGAACATCATCCAGTGCTTTCTGCAAAAAAAGTTATATCAGAAGAAGACTTTTGTGCAGAAGCTAAATAGAATAACCTTCATTTATTTTAATAGGTTCTGAAAAGATGAGGGGAAAGCAAGATATCTTTTACAGAGGAATCTTGGATAAAATACTGTTTGTACTATTTCACTTTATAGAGAATAGATATTTCAGTCAAGTCAGATTTTCAGAAAGACTTAGTTCTGTTGAAAACTCTCAGCCAAGATCTTCAAAATTTCCACCAGGTTATTTTTAAATGAGGTACCCAGGCCAGAGACTTTGTATTGGGCAAAACAAACAAATCTATTAAAGAAATAAAAATAAAATGTTCTGTTCAAACATTTCTTATTTAGCAGGCAGCACTATTCACCTTCAGTGAAATCGATTATGCTTGCTATGCAATATCTGAAGTGTACATTGTATTGTAATTTACTTCTTCCACTTCTTTACACATGTACTTCACCAACTGCGCAGACTGAATTTGACCAAAACATCTAAGGAAAGGAGTCAAGACGGAAAACAATTTAGCATTTAAAAAAATACATTTCGAAACAAACAGGTTAACCTTTTCCTCAACACCAGATCATGGCTTCAAAGAGGGAGGACAAAATCCTTCTAACACTGAAGCAAAAGGGAACTTCAATACCAACTTCAAGAAGGTTGGTTATCATCTGTCAAACTAAGGAAAGATGTAAGGAGTTTAACTTATTACTTATTTAAGTAACTAAGCTTTTACCAGGTTGTCCATTTTTTTAGACATTACAACTAAGTAAAAGATTATTTTCCATAATTACTGTAAAAGCCTTCCACAAACTAACATTTGCAGTATCTTCTGTATTGCATCCTATTTCCAAGTGTAATGATCCTCAAAATCCAAGATTGATTTTGGCTTTACTCTGATCAATACTAATCTCCAAGATATATTAGACTTTACATTCACCTACACAAAAAGGTCATTATATGTATAT
Source organism: Pandion haliaetus (assembly GCA_013401275.1). Classification (NCBI taxonomy): domain Eukaryota; kingdom Metazoa; phylum Chordata; class Aves; order Accipitriformes; family Pandionidae; genus Pandion; species Pandion haliaetus. The sequence goes on along the minus strand of VYZV01018201.1, from coordinate 10,692 downwards.
TAGTCAATCTCAAAAACATTTACTAAATTAATTTCAGAGACCACAACCGTTACAACCGTTTCTATCTCGGATTTCTATCCATCATCCTTAGTAAGATTTACATGCAACTGATAATTCATATAGTCACTGTAGTGGATTTTGAGAAATGTCTTGACCTGTCCTCTACTATTTTAAGATGAATCTTTTTGTATGTATCTAATTGGAGGAACACCACCATATTATACAGTTATTGGACTATTAGAATCCAATCTTACACATATTAAAGTCAATAGGAGATTATATCTCCCCTTCAGTGACAGAACTGAACACTTAAAGACTGGGGGAGTCTAAAATACTACATTGGGACTTTTAAGTCCCCCTGAAAGCAAAGCAAGAGAAGCTTTTTCAATCAAAAGACTTTGACCATCACATTTTTAAAAGAAGAATCACAGCACCCAGAAGCACATTTCTATAAAGATCATTTTTGAAAAATACAGATTTCTGATTAGCTTTTTTATTATATTGGCCAATTTCAAAGTAGGACTATAAAACCTATACATGCATTAAAGTAGGCGACAACATTATGGCAAAATTGTTACTGACTGATCTAGGGTAGGCTCCTCATCACTTTTATTCTCTTTCTAACAAACAAACAAACAAACAAAAGTCTCAAGCTTAGCAAAAACACAAAGAAAAAAGAAATATCAATAAATATATAATTCATAATTTAAAAAATTAACATTAGTCAGTTCATGTCTTTTTTGTTCTTGTTACAAAATGTAATTTTGCCTCCCTATGAAATTATAGATTTCAAAAGAACTATTTGCATTTCAGATAGATAACACAATTTACTCTTTGCATAGTAAGGACCCCATATTGTAAATTATGAGGCAATAATCATATGTTTATTCTCTCCCTGAGGCACTTTATCCTAAATTAAATAATTTTACAACCTAGCTGAAATTTTACTAAGCAGAAGTAATACTAAAAACTATGTGAAATTTCTGTCCAGAAGTCTTAACATAATAAAAAACAATACCATTCATAATATACTTTTTTGTAAGTTACCCACAGACACTTAAATACAATACTAATAGACCTTACACACTTACAAGTTTGACACATCAACGGTATTTGTTTAAAAATTCTACTTCAAACTTTCTATTACCTTAGCTCTGGGGATGCAGACACTAAAAGACACAGGAGCAGGCAGAATAAAGTAATTAGTAACTAAACAGGAGGAGAGGCTGCTTAAAAAAATAAAAAGAAAACAAAAAAGGGGATAGTAATCCAGAGTGAGGACATAAAAAGCCAGAGAGCAGGCAAATAATTTCATAAAGATAGCGAGATATTTTCAAAAAATTGTCCCAAGTTTCCTAACAATGCCTTAAACATATCTCTCGCAGCTCTTTCCACGCTGGCCAGAGAGAAGTCTACACTTCAAACTCAACGCTCTGATGCCTTTTGGATTTCCACTTCTGTAACACTACAGCCACTGTTGACCTTCTAATGCGCCAGGGTAGAGAAGGGGGCTAGTAGCACTTATCCTGCTCCATTTGGAATCTATGGCATTTAAAATTACTCATGTAAAGTATCTTTCTACTAAATAAAATTGTATTAGAGGTAAACTCATTTCTACTCAAACAGACAAACAAGTAGTCCCAAAGTATATGGGTTACCTAAGTATCCACCAAGCAAGAGAGTAGTATTTCCCAAACTTTGTCATCCTGATTTTAACTGGAAAGAGTACAGTGCGTCCTCTATGATGGTTACTAATGGATTAATGCAAAAGACATCTCTAAGGCACAACTAAGAGCTAAATGGAATCCTGTGCTATTACCTGAAATGAGAGAGAGAGAGGGAGGGGNGGGAGTGTGTCCCCAGACTAAAGCTCTTTTAAAGTTATTTTTCCTGTTCTTTTAAAATTCTCTGTCAGTGTTAGCAGACTTTCAGCTCCACAAAGTACTGCACTACTGCGGAGTCTCTCATTGCTGACCTTGATATTTTAGGGTGAAAGAAAAATGTTTATGTTGTCCATTTTTTCATATTCCTTATGAAAGGGCTATGATTGGAAAACATTTTGAATATTATGTGTTTTCAGGTGAAATTTATAAGACTGTGTCAGGCCATACAGAGGGAGAGCCAGTCCTAAGCACAGACTGAGGAATGACAGCAGGATAGTTCAGGCAGCCTAGAGGGCATCTGAAGGAAGAGCAAAAGAAACGAGAACAGAGAGACAGGCTGCACACAATGCAGCTTTAGCCTGCTAAGGCGCAGACAAGCAGCTTAAACCTGACGTAGAAGAGAGGTCACTCAAGAGGGGTTAAACATTGGCAAGTGCCAAAAAAGAACGAAGGGTTTCTGAAGCTGTGTTTTAAACAGACTGAAGGGGAACTGGATTGGCACGTTGCATGGCATGGCATGACATTTAAAGCTTTGACAGAAACTAAACGCAATCATTTCCCTTGGCCCATACCACTGCTAAGCATATAATCCCTTCAGGAAACTAGACAAACTCCTCAAAACTTCTGCAGTATTTTCCCACCCCTCTCTGCTGCCACTGGGTGTTTCAGAACCCACGTGCTCTAACAGGGGGATGTTCTTCGAATTTCTGCAAGAAAATTTTATCAGGGGCAGTAGATACTCTGTTGTTCTCATGCCAGCAATGTCCTTTATCACAAGGTCCTGCTTGCCTTCTGTTGACCCCCTCCTGAGTTTGCAGATGGAGTCCATATCCTATGTAGCTTTCATTTCACTTGGTCAAACAAACTAGGATCTCCCTTACCTCTCTATGACAAGGCAGGCTCACTGCATACTCAGACCATCCTGTTAGCTCTTCTCAGCACCTGGTCCAATTCCAATTATTTCTTCTTGAAGATGAGTAACCAGAACATTTAATCTCATCATAAATTATTGTGAGATAACACTAATATTTTTATTAGATCTTTCAGAACGCTCTCTACTCAGGCATCACAAGGTTAGATTTTGCTTTTTCCATTGCTACATTACATTGGTAGTCCATTTTCCTTTAGTAATGAATATTTCCTTTATTTCCCCCCTAAGTTTCTATCACAGAATAAATCTTACATATGTTATATACTCACATATGAATATGAGGACTAATTAATTACAACATCATTCCAAGGCCTCAACTTCATCAACTTGTAATACCATCATTTTTGCCAAATATACAACAGAGGAGAAAAGGACAACTGTGGAAAGAGAGACTTGGCTTTCATTCATAAGTGTCAAGAAAGCTCCTATGCATCCACACACCACCAGTCAACCATCTGAAAGTTAAGGTGGATTCTCAAATTTTATAAGAGTAATTTTCAACCTGTAATATGCAAATGACTTCTAAGAGGTCTAATATACATAATTAAGAAAAATGGGCCTACTGACAGCAAGATTTAAATGGAAAATTGATTCAAGTGGAAAATTGTTAGTGATCTGCAAATTGAAAGAAATTTCAGACCCACTTCCTATGTTATTTGGGTACCTTCCTTGCATGTGATTGTTTGAGGACAGGGCACAGTTCTGACAGGCACTCTATGCTTATGATAAGTAAAACTAACAGCTCAAAGACAATATTGAATATATTTAGCTCATGAATAGTTCTGCTTCTGGAAGAAAGTCTAACTTTTACATCAGAACAATCCAGAATAGTAGACTGAAACCTGTGATGTATGTGCATATTAGCATTCTAGCTCATCTTTTCCTGCATCTCCTTCACCACACATTTAATCCTGGTTTCAAACCCTGCCAAGTAAAAGTCACAAGCACATGAGAAAATAAATGAAGCAGCAAGAATTTTGTTCATATTATTAAAGAAACAAATACTGGGATACCTCTTATATTATCTACATTGTGTTTTCACTCTAATGAAATAGAGCTGAAGAAGGTAGACTACACTATGGATAAGAATTAATTTAATACAGTTTTGCAGATGTTAAAGACAAAAACAAAAATGCTTTCTCTTCCTGATTACATTCTGAATACATTTAGGATACATTGATTAACTATTGATTAAGTGCGATAAAGCAATGACTTGCACCTTTAGAATTTAGAGCGGTCAGGGAGAGGTAAGTGGCGAGGCATTTCACTCCACTCACATTGACCGAGTAGTTACCAAAGGAACTACTAAGAATGGAAAGCATGGGATTTGGCTACTTCAGTTGAATTCATTAATTCAGTCAGATTTTTAGTATCAACTACAAACTAATAATTATAATTATCCCTTTCTCCTCTGACCACTTTAATGTTTCAATAGGACCCAAAACAAAACTTTGTTGTGCTCATGTGGATTTGAAGGAGGGCCTAACTGAGGCAATCCTAGTTCCTTTCCGCCTCTCTTATGGTCAGCTGTGACAAATACACTACGTACGACTGCTGTAATATATGGTACACTGACATGATATATAGCCTATAGAATTACTATGTCAGAATATTATCACTTTGTCAGCTTCCCACTACTCCCTCTTGTCATAAAATGCACAACATGGGAAGATAAGTGTGGATCCAAGTGCCTAACCACAGCTGGAATTCCTGGTATGTTGCTCTGCCCAGTAAAACAAATTATAAAACACCAGGAATAAAGTGATAGTTGCTAAAGATGCCTTTGTAAACTAAGGAATTTAGGGTAAGTCATCAACAATATTAAGCCTCAATCCATTCCAAGGACAGAAGTCTGGGCAAAGTACAGCAAGTGCCATCTCAGCAGAAAACTTACATAACCCCAGAGTAGTGCCATAAAACCAGTGAAACTTCCGATAACTTTAGGTAAGAAAAAGAAACATCTCTATACTCCTGCTGAATCTCAAGTCAGATCAGGTCTAACAAAATTAACCAGTCACGTGAATCTTGGTTTTTAAAAAAGTCTTAAATTCTTATCTAATATTATACCAATACCCTTAATAGAAACCAAGTCATTCCAAAATAAAGCCAATAGTATGACCAAAACAGTAATGTGTCATGGACAATGTGTACCTAAAAAAATCACCTGCTCCCAAAGCACAGCATGCTGTTCTCAAGCAACTTTGATAACATTCATCCCCCACTGTCTTCCAGATAGCCTCTTTTTTTAAGAGGTCTCTTGGAAGACTTCTCAACAGGATCTTTGGAAAAGAGGACTAAAGTTAGGAAAGGACAGGATAGGTCCTGTGACCTATACATAAGCAGCAAATAATTTTAATATGTTACCCTACAAACATTAAGACTAAAGGATGACCTGATCAATTTTTTAAAAGTGGACATTTTTAATGAAGTACAAGAGTCTGTGAAAACAACCTTCTTCAGTGCAGCTCCATCAAACTTGGTGCTGATTTATAAGTTGCTAAATGTAGCCATGTCAGAATTTTAACTCAGAATTATGCATCCCAACCTCAATGTTACACATTAAATAGTGCATACTACCCACAAAACCACATCCATAACCCAGAACTACTGCTTTCAGTTTCCATAATACCACAGACTTACATTTCACTTAAGTACTTATTAAAAGAAAACACCCTCAACTTGAATTTAACTTTATGCCAACAGTATTTACTATAAGAGTGATTATTTTTTTTTAATTATACCTTTTTCTTTGCTTTCCTTTTGGTCGTTTAAGAGTGCTCCAGAAAAACTCTCAACGTATGGGACATAAGCCTGTCCCCAACCCCTCTGCTCTCTTTTCACAAGCCTCTTGGCTACTCTCGCAGCATCAGCTTCACCAGTCCTGTTACAAAACTCCCTATAAGCCTGTAACAGCGCCGAATGCTTCCAGGCACAGAGCTGTACTCCTGCAAGTATATAAAGGAAGCAACTGCAACCCAACTCCTGTAACACACGCAAATTAACCTGACAAATGAGATTTTTTTTTCCTAATGCCTTTCAGAGACAGTAATTATTTGCTTTCACAAAGCAACTTGACAGTTTCACTCCTGAACCGAAGGCTTGGTGCTGGAAAGTCTGGCAAACCCTCTCTTGACGGCTTCTTTGCGCCCAGCGTATTCTTTGCTTTTTATAGACACGGTTTCACG
>VYZV01018200.1:44812-73633 GCA_013401275.1 Pandion haliaetus | reverse complement strand
CATCACTCTGGTTCAGCATGTGCTTCTCCATTAGGGTTCTCCAAGGAATCCAGGCAGGAAAGACAAAAAGTCAATTGTTTTGTATTTTTTCAGTCAAAAGTTTTCTGCTTATGCTAACCCAAGTCCTCTCCTCTTTGGTCTGGGAAGTTATTAGTATTAGTGGTACTAAGTTATCAGGCAGCCCCTCCATCACAGCCTGCAAATTTTACCTGGACTGTAACATGGAGTACACAATTAAAAAATTGGTAAGTGAAGTGTCATCCAATGAAGATAGTATAACCCAATGCAGAAAATACATTTCATTACAGCTTTGCAAAAGTGATATATTTCCTTTTGTACAGCATGAATAATACATTAGCTTTACCAAGGGAAACAAGATCTGCCTAGTGATACAGAATTTTGTATCACTATTTTGTATTTTATTTTTTGAATATGCCGGTCCAGAGCACCTGCGGAGCTGCAGATCCCGTTCTTAATACCAGACTCCTGATTGACAGATTTGGTGATGTTCAGAATTACTGCAGCTGGGACCCTTTGTAGTACTAGTGATTCATAATATCTTCTGAAGTTTCCTTTTCATTTGAAGATGGCCCTTAACAGAGCAATAAGTGGTATTAGTACCAAAAGTCTCATACAGTTATAATGTGTGATATTGCCAGAGCAGATTATGACATATCCTTCTCATGGATATTTTTGGTGTCATAAATTGTAGTGAGGCCTTTAGCATCTGACAGTTTATGATCAATGCCAGGATTACATTCAGTGGTGTACGTAACAGAATGAAGACAAAAAATCCCAACCAAAGGGAATGGCATATAAGTCTTTCCTGCATTCCTTGCACACCCAAGATATCCATTGACTGCAGGGAGTTTCACATGGATGAAGAATGCAAAACTGAGCATACAGTCTTAAGAAGTCAAGTATTTATTTTCTTCATGTAGCTATGGTTTACATTTACTTAACCTCTGTAAATTGTGGATAGCAGTGCAGATATTGTTTTCTTTAAGTATGGGTAGTTACAATATAAACACAAATATTTATCATCATTTGAATATTTATCATCTCAGCCTTTCACGAAAATATAAGCAGTGCTGAAACTTCATTCTCTCAAACACTAAAATGTATTCTGTGAAAGTCAAATGTTTTCAGAGTCAACATAATCACAGCATCCCAGTTTTTGACCTGTGTGTTCATTTACAGTTTGCTTATAGCTGCTTCACAGAGATGGAAGTTTGTAGATTACAACATAGTTTTATTGATTTATCAGTAGCAAAATACACTAAGTATACTCAGTAAACTGGATCAGCTAGCTCTTGGGCTTGTATTGTATAATATCAGCTTGTTGTGGAATACTTCAGAACAAAATCAGAATGTTGGCATAGTTAACATCAATGGCGTAAACCAGACTTGCAAAGACTAATATTTAGTAAGACCAATAACACAAACAAATTAGATTTTGAAGTTGTTTGCCCAATAGGAAGAAGCATGCTGACACAGTATTTGTAAGCTTATAGTTAACCATTCTATGACAAATTATTTAATAACTTTGAACAGCAGACTGAGTGCTCCTTGACGAACAGCAAGAAAACTTTTTCTCAGACTTGCTTTTTTTTCCAAGATGATAAAACGAGTGTCACAGCAAATAATCATTTACTTTAATATTTTATATCCAAATAAAATAAGTCCATGGCATTTACATTGCCGTTACTAAATAGTATTTGGTTTGTTTGCAAGAGTCATTTATTTGTGGCTTGGCTGAAGGAATAAAAATAAATTTGTGGTTCTTCCTGTTAATACTCATACTGTTTCTTAACATATGCAAAAGACTGAAGACTCTAAATGTATGTGCAGAAACTCAAAAAGAAAGCCCAGACTTTCTGAAGCTTCTGAATTACGTATAATCTTTCAGATTATTGCTGGAACAGTTCTTCACGGCAACAAATAGAAATAACTGTCTAGGCCAGCAAGGTATTTAATTTTAAGCAAACTTAAAACCATTTAAATTTTTCCACTGCTTAAAATTAAGTGTACCTTTACTGAAGCAGGGGCTACTCCGAGGAAAAAATTACAGTTCATGTTTCTAATCTAATACTGAGTCATTAATTAATAGCCAGATTTTTCCATAAGGCTGTTAATTTTTTTAACAAGATTTTTTAGAAAGACAGCATCAATTGTATTTGTAAGTATGAGAGCCAACACCAGCTTTAACTCTGTCATTGCCACTGCTGTTTTATTGGTAAGTTGCTCGGCCCTCCTGTTCTACGTTTTTGCTGTATGTGATGTGGGTATAAGGATATAGATCTAAACACTGGATTGTTGGGAGGCATAAATCATTTGGACCAAATTTTATCATTGCAGCTTCAGATTATGGAATTTTTGCTCATAGAAAATGTTAGAATTCAGCCTTCGAATGGAAGACACTGCAGGTATTGGAGATGTGTATAATAAAATTACTGTATTTAGCACTTTATTCTGTGCCTCATAATATATCCATTTCTATCACCTCAGTCTTGGATAAGATAATCATAAATTATATGAAGGATGGAACAGATGCACATCTACATCTGACAAAAGGGATATCTAAAGGTGAACTCAATACAAAAGATGTTTCACAGATCTCCGATTTTAAACACAGAGGAAAATATTTTACTCTTATGTTTTTGAAGAATTTAATGACTGTTGATGTAAAGCCAAATTTTTGTGCTTTAATCAGAAGAAATTAAAAAGTTTGTCTCGTACAATCAGTCCCATTCATGTCACCTCCAGGCAGAATTGCGACCAAGGCCTGAGTCTGCAAGCTCACCAGTTCAGAAGAATTACAGCCGTCCTCAAAATGAGCTGAAGGTCCGCTGCTTCTCTCCTGAGTCAGCCTTGCTTGGGAATTTGCTTACCTCCCGGGAGCAGGAGGAGAAGCTCATTCCCAGTTGGATGGCAGGAACTTGGAGCAAAATAGGTCCAGAAGGCCAGTGAAAAAAATCTCATGTGAATTGTCTGGCTAGAATGGTGCAGGAGACAGTTGGAGACTGTCTGTTTGCCAGCTACTGGAGAGAGGTTCCTGAAGCTTCGAAGTGGGAAGGCTTGTTTTTACCTTAATGCCCTAAAATGGCTGACAACTTAGTAAAAAGCTTATGTAGTATCTTAAGGAGCACTACGCATGTGTAGAATACACTTTGGTCTGTGAAGCTAAGTCTCAACTGGTATTTTAAAAACACTTTTTTGTGTGTAAATGAGCAGTTAGGCATCTTTTCTGGTTTTATCCCTGCATAGGGGACCCCATCGCAACATCATAATAGACACGCTTCGAGTTGCTAACATCTGTCTATAATATATTGCAAACGTTAAGAGGTGGAGAGAATGTTTCATCCATGGATGTTTTGTTAGTCCACTACTGAGGGAAGACTGCTCTTATTTTTTCTACAAATACTTTTCAGAAGTATGACTAAGTGTGAGTCGCCCTGAAAGTCTGTGGGCACCACTGGATTTCACAGGAAGGGTGGGGAGTTCACCTACCAGTCTGAGCCCGTTACAAAGGGCTTACCACAAGTGGGAGCTTAATTAAATGCTTTCTTTTTACATCCAAACCCGTTTCCATTGTTACTTGATCTTTTAGTGATGTAGAAGTCATTCTAGCTTGGGCAATATCACTTCAGTTATGCCAGGAAGGCAAATCTATTGAAATACATCAAACCTGTGTAAAAACAATTATTTTTAATGTAAAGTGGAGGGATTTGATGATGGTTTATAGGAAGGAATTTTCTCTCCACAAGCTCCAGATTACTTTTGGTCATGAGGGTGGAACCACCTCAGGGAGGTGGAACATAACTGAGAGCTGCCTAGAGCCAGCAAGTCTGCATCGGATTTTGTAAAATATTTGCGGAATCAAGAAAAAAGCTTATGTTGTCTTTATTGTTTATGATATCAAGAGGAGTCTGCCAAAGTTGTGCTTTGATGGGATGTGCTTGGGAAACAGCCTGAGTAGTACATCAGTATTTGCGATTTTACAAACTCATTGCAAACAGGACTTGACCAGAACATGCCTAAAAGAGGTGAGACTGGCTTGGAATAGGCAGCTGTGAGGTTCAGACCTGGCCTTACAAGGAAGGCTTGTTTGAAACATGCAGAAAGGTGTAATGTGGTGGTTTCAGACAGATACTTGTAAATTTTAGAGTCTCTTAGTAAACCATTCTCTACAGATCCATAAATGTGTATCAAACTGCTAGTCCTGCATCCTGAATATTTTTCTCATGAGGAATCCTGTCTGACTGTTTGTTTTGAGCAGATTTGAAATACTATTTTAGATAATCAATTTTTGACATTGCTTTTAAATATTCCTGAAGAGGGATTTAGAACACACCAAAATCCTCTAAAAAATGGGTCCTTTTTCTGTCTCCTGAAATACATCTCAGCTGGATATAGAATAAGAAGACTGGCTAGTTGTTACCAGTTGACATGGTTCAGAGCACAGATTGAGAAGCTGAGAGAGAAGGGCTCTGTATCCAGCAATTTTAGGCTCTAATTCTGCAGGATACTTCTTTTTTTGTGCACATGAGGAACCCAGTTCAGCTCAAGACCACATAAAATTAAACATGTGGGGCTTTTCAGTCTTCTTAGTTGGTTGAGCTTTAGTAAGTCATTTCACTTCTCTGTACGCTGTTTTGCCACATAATACACATAATACAAAATAGACCTGATGGCTGCCTTTTAAACACTTTACTTAAAAGTTCTGACCATCCCTCCATGTTGTGAGCATTCAAAGCAAAGAGTATTTGCTTTTCTGAGATTGTATTGCTCTCAAGAAGAAGGTGGGAAACAGTTCAGAGACAGAATAAGCTTGCCTGTGATTGATTTGTGGTTCTCTAATGATACCAAATATCATTGCCAAAGGGCAGGACTAGTGTTCATCAGGAGTTGATAGGAAGTAATATTTTTCCCTCTTCAAATGAATACATACTATGGCAGAATACTTTCTATAGGGAAGCTATATTAGCGTTAGGTAAAACTGCTAGCTTTTTTAAGCAGGTGACAGAGACTTCCAGGAAGTATTTGGCAAGAAAATCCAGGAGACCCTTGCCTACTCATATCAGCACAAACTTCGTGGAAATGCTGTCACTGTAGGGAATAGGCTTCAACATCAAGATTTCTCCTAAAAAAGAGACCAGCTGTGACACCAAATATGTGGAAACAGTAATTGTCAGTGCTAAAAGTAATTTAAGCTTGTGGAAGGAGATATAGAAAAGGTTTTTCCTGCACAAATAGAAGTAGTAAACTTTGCATAAAATTGGCATATAAACTGTTGGACTCAAGCTGGAGTAATTAGGTGAAATTCTGTGATCTGATTAAATAAACTGATGAGTATCATTTGGCCTTAAATATGCTAATATATCCTCTGTTTCAGTTCTTAGTTTTTTAAGTCTTTAATACCATCCGTGCTCAGATGTGAATGGTCCATCCAATAGTAAGAGCCTGGTCTGTATGATAAGCATGTTGTGGATCTCAATGTACTGAAATACAGATGAGATTATAGCATAGTTGTTTCAGGGTTTATTTTTCTTTCTCATAAGCTCATTATTTTAGGCAATCGGTGTCTACTGTCCTGAGAAAGCATTCAAAAGCAAAGGAGCGATACCTTTCACAAGGTGGCATTAAATCCAGCATAGATGGAAAGTCCTGATTTTGTATTATCCTGTACTGTTTAGCAATCTACATCAATGCAAAGTAAGGTGAAATGCCTTCAAAATAGACCAACTGTGTTTACCACTCACTTTTCCTGCTGCTAGTGATGGCACAAGGTGAATAGTAATGGTGAGCTAGCTCATAATCTTCCAAACAGAAGGTAGAGAGCAAACAATTTGACAAGATTAGTTATTGTGGACCACAGATAAAGGCTTAATATTTTAGCCAAGGCCTGTGTAAGCCAGGTTTATTTTGAAATATGTCTGCTGTCAGGAGCCCAACTGGCTGTATTTACTTCTAAGTTTAATCATATACAGAATTACTCTTTTGGGTTGAGAAGACGCTGAAAGGGATTTAATAGGAATGCTTGTTTTGTGACAGTGCTTTTCAGAGGCAGAATGGTTTGCCTTGCCAAATTTAAGGCCTGTAAGTTTAATGGAACATACTTTTTGGAGTGACATTACAAACAGTGTTGGGCAGGCAGGAATTGGCAGCGGTGCCTGGAGTGATTAGATTCAACACTGTGGTCTACCACGGTTTAGAGCTTGCTGATGCTGCTAAATCAGTCTCTAAGACTTGCGTTTTAAGACCAGAAAGGACCATTAATACTGGTCAGTCCAGCCACCTGTCTAACACTGGGCACCGAATTTTACTCGGCAATTCCTGCATCAGGTTCAAAACCACTGCTGAACTCCAGCATGCCATTTAGAAAGATGCCCAGTCTTCGATCCAAAAGATGCAGAGGGAACTTTGTTAAGCAGAGAGAGGCAGCCTGGTGCATCTGAACCACATATAGTCTTTACCGCTATGATCACTTATGAAGGAATTGTTACAGGCTGGTGTATATGACCATGAAATGCAACCAGCAATGTTTTTTAGTGAGTTGATCAAAAATTATTATTGTTCAAAAGGCAGACTTTTGAGGTTGCAAAAATTAATACCTGAATTGAGGAGTAAGAATAACTAAAAATTTGCTGAACCAACCAGAGGTAAGAGGGCAATGTTTCTGTAGTGTGGTAGATAGGCCACTCACTGCGAGGTCATACCCTTACATTCCAGGCTTTGATCCAGTGAATATTTAAGCATTTTATTCAATCGGAGCAGCCTCAACATCTGAAACTGAGAACAAGCCACCCCTGCAGCCAGTGTTAGCACAGTGCTACTCCCTTGAGAGGGAAGCAGCTGGGGTCCAGTTCCCTCATACAGATAATAGAGCTGAACCAGTTTCCTCCAGCCTCTTGTGTAAATGATCCTATCCAAGTGACTGGTTTCTGGGCAAGACTAGTATCACAGTAGCCTCTCTTCTCTGTGTCATTTGTTTCCTTGACTTTTAGAGAAAATGCCTGAAAACAAGTACTCCATTTAGGTTTTGATAATGTATATCCAAGAGGAAGACTGAAGGAAAGGAGACGGAAGGGAAAGGAGTTTTTTATTCTGAGATGAAATTAAGTGAATTTGTTTGTATGACCACTCACCAAACAGTCATGCACTGAGCTCTACTGCTAAACTGTTTGTAATGCTTTTGTCCAATGCATTTTATTTACCTGATATATTTTCAAATTCTTGGTTTCTAAAGGGAATTAGTGTTAGCAAAACACATTCCACAAGAAGTCAGAAATCATGCAAGTAAGGCCATCTTCGTAGCCTGAGCCTAATCTTATCTACTGGAAAGATAACCAAGGGTTATAGTTTAGGTTTATAAGCCTTTATATAGCATTTCAAAATCCAGGAGGGTTTTGGTTTTATTGCTGAACCCCTCCATCTGCAGGTAGAAGCTATTGTTTTTGGCTAGTCTCTATATTGCTTTGCAGATTAGGACATAGGCTACTTGAAGGATGCCTTTTTCTTTCAGTTGGGTATCCATTTTGGCTGTTTCTGGGGCACGATGCCCTGGAAGATCACCCTATGACTGTATAACTCTGTCATATATGAACTTCTGGATAAAGGCCACTGCTATTCTTTGGGGTGAGTTCCTTTGGCGAGAGATGGAACAGTGTGGGAGGATGTGCTGATCTATGTGGATTTACGCAGTTGCAGAGCTTTTACTGATCCCAAGCTACAGTTTAGAGCTAGACTTCTTCAGCAGAATATGTGAAAGAAGAGAACAAGCCAAAAATGCACATAAGAGTCAGCAGTAAAGACCAGTAGGTAACATTTTTGCAACTGTGCATCCTGCTTCTGGAACAAACTTCTCTGTCAGTAAGGATTTTAAGTCTGCTTTATGGAGACTGATTCAAAAACCAAAATTATTTATACTCAAGGGAGTAAAGCTCTGGAAGGCTTTGCTAAAAATCAAAGCAGATTGCCAAACAGTTCAGGAGCTACTTAAGAACACTCCATATAACAACGTACACTCCATACAGGCATTTTGTCAGATGTATGCATAGCTGGTAAGAAAACACAATTTGAAATAACTGGAAAAGGAGCTGAGAATGGTTGAGAATTTGTCTTGGGGAAGACACACCTAGCAACGTTCTTGTTTAGGTAGCCTTCCTCTGAAGACAAGGACCTTCTTAAAGCTTAGGAATGCTTTTGAAAGTACATATTCAAACTGGTAATATCATAGCAGCAAGCCCCTCAAGGAAATCTTTTTATTTCTGTATTAAAACACAGGTTCACCTGCTTAATTCCAAATTTGTATTGAGGAAGCATTAAGCCACTGCAATTCAGGACTCTTCACAAATACGGACCAGATGTCCCTTTCCTACTCTGGGGGGAGGGGGTTGTTTTTTTCCATTTCATGGAAGCACTGAGATGAGCATTACAGAAGTAGGTAGTGTAGATAAAGAATATTTTTAGCTCTCATCTTTGTGCTTTTCATTGATGTAAATTCCATCTATCCCAAAAAACACAAGACTTTTTCACTTTGGATATGTGCAAGTCAGTATAAATAAAACCAAAGTTTTACCTATCCATCTGAATACATAGTTTGTTCCTGTATTTTATATGTCATTTTGTACTCATTTTGCATGCACACATACAGTAATTGTGTAGAGAATGCTGAAGTAGCATTTGCTGAGAGAATTTGTTTGTTAATGGACAGATTTTCTAGAAATATTTAAGTACCAAGAAATAGCAAAGGTCACCTACTAGGATTTCCAAAATCTCTAAGCAAGAAATTGAAATCTGTGAGAATGAGGCGTGAGACCTTAAGAGGCTTTGTTGAACATTCCTAAAGGTGCCTGTGTGTCCTTGCACATTTGGACCTTCAGCACTGCAGCAGAGTTGCCCGCCATACCATTCTTCTGTCTGACCTGAAATGCAAACCCAATTACTTCCTTCTTGAATGACTAGTTTGGTTGCTCCATGAGATGTAAATTCAGTGAGTATCCGTGCTTACATCTCAGGAGAAGAGTGTCATATTGCCCATTTAATTTATACTATGAGGACTGTTTCCTTCACAAGCAAAAAGACAAATGTCGTTTGTTAAATCTGTGTCCTAGGATACAGTCAAACATAGTCAGTACTGCTTTCAGTTAAGTAAAATATGGTGAGATTATACTGGCAGATATATCATGATTGCACAAAGTAATAAACATTGCTTTCTTCAGGTCAATGTATTCTGTATTTTGAGTAAAACTCTGCAGAAACACTGAGACTTTTAGGGTAGTTCCCAGCATCTCCCATTTGTCTGTTTAGATATTTAAGTTACCTTTAGTCTCGAGGTATAAGACTATCCCTTCAGTTTACTGCAGATTATAATGCTTAGCCTCCAAAAGGAGCTGCCTGCCGCATCCCACTGGGCTGGGTGCAGAGCCTTATCGACAAGGGGCAATTCTGCCCCTCTCACCCCTTGCAGGTAGTATACCTCATTGATACAAACAGCCTTAGTTAGCTGCCTTTTATTACTCACAAAGAAAAATGTTGCTTAGTGTGAGTCAGGATGGTAGAGTTGGGCCCTTGGTGAACAAAGAGTCCAGGATTATCGTTCCGAAAAGCCCCCTGAGGCCTGTATCAAGAGTTATTAACCACTGATTCAGCCCATAGCATTATTTTGTAGGCTTAAGTGGGATTTCAGTGGTATATTGGGTCTTGTGTCTGTGTAGGGGTGAATTTTGCCCTCTGTTATTTTATCTTATAAATAGCTGTTACAGTTTCTCTCCTACATTATTGTTTAAATCTCTTTCAAAGGTATGGTTTCTTAATCTCCTGCTGCTTTTTTTTTCTTTCTTCTAATAAAGAATAAATAAATTTGCAAATCCACATATGACTGAAATAAAAGGCAAATAAGCCCGGCGCAGTTTGTATTTGGTGTGGGATACCTCATTTTGATTATTTCAGTCATCATTCATTTGAAAAGCAGAAGCTATGATTGTTAAGCCTCATTATTTTCAATGAAGCCTGACAGTTTCAAGGTTAAACAGAAGACAGCTACTTTCATCCCAGTGGTATTTCTCTTCAAACATGGGCTGCTCTTCGCTAACTTGTTCTGCTCTGGTGTGCAGTGTCATTGCTTGGTCACAGAGTGGTGCACATCTAAGCCCAATTGCAGGGCAGTGTGTAAGCAGTGACCTCCAACCTATGTCTCCCCAAAAGAAACCTTAATTATTGAAGTCATTTCTCCCCCACTTATATAAGCCACGGAATATTTCTTTTTAACTGAACAGTGATTTAAATGAGCCATGATCTCAGATTTTGCTATTTTCTGCTGTCTCCCAGAAAACA
Organism: Pandion haliaetus; assembly: GCA_013401275.1. NCBI lineage: Eukaryota > Metazoa > Chordata > Aves > Accipitriformes > Pandionidae > Pandion > Pandion haliaetus. Next base: position 63,295 of record VYZV01018200.1, on the reverse strand, counting down.
ATTTGCAGCCCAAACCTTCTGTTTGTCCAGACAGTTTGAAACATTTCTTCTGTGCTTTATGTCTCTGAAGCACATTGGAGAGGGTGCTAGTGTGAGAGAGAAAGATACCTCCAGTAATAAATAGGCTGAGAAAGCTGCAAGGCTTCTGAACATACGTGCTGTTGAAAGTGAGGACTGATCTGCCATTGCGTTCTGAAATTGCACGTGGACTAACAACTGATTTAACAGGGAAACTTCTCAGTAAGAGAGGCTGAGGACACTCTGACCTATCAGTAACTGAGTTAAAACCCTTAGAACCAGAAAACATTGATGTATCCACTGTGAGAAAACTTTCAGGAGCAAATAACTTGTGGAAGCCCTGACTTTATACTTGCATGGACAGACTGCACTGAGTTATGACTGTCTGGGTGCTGCCTCCATAAAGACGAAGAAGTGCAGTAGATGTATGTTACAAAAACATGAAAAATGCACTAGTTAATTAGAAAGGGAAAGCGATACTTGGAAAACGGAAGGGAGAGGAGTAGCTAAGCAGTAGTTTTTCACCTGTGCTTTCAATCCTTTAGAGTCCCTGTGGAACAGCTAGAACCAGCTGAACTTTCCATGTACATTTCCTGGTGTCTGATAATTACATTAGGGTGGTGAATTCTTAATCTTGTTTCAAGAATTAAGTCACCTGGTGAGTACAATGAAAGGTGTAGCTTCGTGGTGCTTGCTGGTTCCTGGAAAACAAGAGTGTTTCAATACGTACTATGTGCATTAGTCATGACTTGTGGCAATAAATCCAAGACGTGTTAACTAGTTTTCCTGCACTGAAGGTACTAATGCATCCATGAGATAAAATGAATTTTGCAGTTTTGATAAAGCTGTGTTATTTTTATTCCCTATCTGCATTTGTCATGTTGTATAATATATTAAAAAAAACAACCCCTGTCTTTTCAGGTAAGAAAAAATGGTCAACTTTGCAACAGTGAATACAGCTATTTGAACCTGCAACTCTTTTACCCAGTATGGAAGTTGTGTATATAATATGCTGGACATGTCTCTAAGTGTTCTACTACACAGTGTCTGCTTTTATATAGTTAGTTTATTTGTGGGAGAGCTTTCATTGAAGGATTCCATTAAATACAGATAAACTGAAGAAATAGCTTGAATGCATGATTACTAGAGTGCTAAAGATAAATATGTGCAAGTGGAAAACGCTGAACAAATTTAGCCCTTTGCATTTGCCTGCATACTTTAACAAAAGGAAAGAACAAATTAAGCCAGTGAGATGCTGGAGATGCTTACTTACAGCCTGCGCCCTAAAACTAAGAGAGGAGTAGGTGGCTCTCTGTCCTACTTATTTAGACTGTTAATTTTTCTGTAGTTGTGTCAACATAATAATCATATAGGCTACCTTCAAAATACCATCATCCACATCCTCAGGAACTTGGCTTGTTGAGTATTTTGAAAAAGTTTTTGACATAAACCACATGGGGATTTAGGCATAAATTTATAAACCTGACAATAAAAGTATCTGTTGGGTAACAGGCAGAGTATTTTTTAAGGGGAAACAACAGCTAAGTGTTACATTTAACAAGAGCCATGGACCACTCATATTTTAAAAAGTGCAAGAACTGAATATCCTGCTTACACCGAGGTTTGTATGTGCCACAGGATTGCTGCGCAGGGTTTTGTGTTAATGCCTTACAGGGACCTCAGATACTACATATACTACAAAAGAAAAGTGAGTTGATATATATCACTGACTGCAGATGGGTTGGGTTGTAGGTTAAAAAGTTTTCCGTAAGTTGTCTGCATTCTCCCTTAATGTCTGTCTTTTACAGTAGTGCTTTGTTTCTGAGCGTGACCACCACCAGGACAGCTTGGTTCAGTGCAAACACTGTCTCTTTCAGCCAGAACATTCCTAATGTCAGCTTCCTTTTTTTTTCTCTCCTCTCCCTCTCCCCTGCCCCCTCTCAGGTTGGAAAGGCTGGTGGACGTCCTGAGGAAGAAGGTTGGAGCAGGGACCATTAGGACCGTGATCTGATTGAAAGCTCTAGTCTAAGGAAGCATTCACATCTGGTGACCAGGCTGCTTCATTCAGCACTGTGTAAACACTAAAGCCTTAACTTAGCAAACAGTTGTTAGAAGTGGGACACTCCAGCGACATTCCAAGCTGAGATAAAATCAAATCATAAATGTTTAACTACTTTGCTGCTGAATTCTGTGATTTGTTGAAATGTTTCACTGCAAACATATATTTGTTTTTAAGCAGATGCATTGTGGCACTGTGTACTGTGAAAAATGATGTAGACGCTTATTTTAACAGTCTGTCCTCTCGGTGTTACCAGACTAGTCTGCTGCAAGGCACAGCTTGATCATGTTTTCAAATACTGCAGGCTTCAGGTGCAAAATCCTGCAAAGCAGTTTCAAAATTTAAATCCCTTATGTTATTTGTGACACTGCAAACAGTCCAGTATTTGTATGTTAAATATATTAATTGATAAAGTAGGTTCACATTCAAGAAATATCTCTGGCTAGTGTATTGGAGATTTTTTTCCTCTTTACTCATAGCCCATTGAATTGCAGCTAGTGACTGTGGCTACATCTAAAGGAAGGATACATATATAGCTTTATACGATGGTTGAATAGCTACTGCTAGTACCTGGCATTTTCAGCGTACGTTAAAAAGAAATGTACTGAAACCAGTTAGGTTTCACTGGAGGTAGAGCTTCATAAATTGCAACACGAAAGCCTTGTGACATTGTACTATATCTCAGACAGTGGGGAAGGTTTCCTGTATTGTTTTTAGTCACTCCTCTGTCCTTTCCTATGAGGGAAAATCTCTCAAATATTCAGAATCCACCTTATAGAGTCAAAATTCACCTTTTCAGTGTAAGGTGGTTCCCTCACCCCTTTCCTGCAAGACTTTTTGCCTGCTTCTTCTAGATCTCTTCTAGACTGCACTGCTTCGCAGTGCAGGAGTACCATCCAGGTTGGGTTTGAGGCCAGACTGCCAACCCTCTGCTTTGTGTACTCCTGAAGTGCCCTGGGGCTGAACTCAAAGGCTGAAAGATAGGCTTCTACAGGGAGGGGAGAAACTGAGGGGTGAGGAGGAAAATTTGGAGTACACAGACATTATAGACCTTACAGATACAGGAGAGTTGAACCTAGAGTTATATTTGTGACCCAAACATCTCCCTGTATTCGCTATGTCTTTGTCACATGACTAAAGGTGAGCAGAAGGGTCAGGTCAGTGCTCATATAAACCGGCTCAAGAAGGCAGCTGTAATCTCTAAGCACCCCAAATTCATTAATGAATCTAAGGAGTGCAGTGGGCTTTAAGCCCACTCCCAGGACCAGCCAGCTCAGGCAGGGTGGATGTAGCTCCTAAGGCTTCCACTTGCATACTCTGCTTTGTGTTTAATGTTATGCTGTCTTCCCTCTTAATGTTTGCTTGTACAGACGTCATGATAGGGCGGTCTAGCTGAAGAAAATTAAATTTTCGTTTTGGGTAGGGGGAGATATTTCAATGCCTGTTTTTCCTTTCAAGCACTTCCATGTTCAACCTTCAGCATCTGCAGACCTAAGCTCCTCCTGGTTTCAGTTGTCTAAACCTAACCCCTTGCAGGGAGATGAGTAGCATTCTTCCAAGCCAAATTTACCCAAGTCACTTCTAGAAACTTCTGAAATGCTCCTTTTGACCTTTGGTCCATCCTAAGATAGCCAGTGAGTCTGGAGTCTCTCCCCCACACCTATTCAGTGGGAAGAAAGTTTAATGCTTCCACATGAGAAGAATGTCACCCCCCCCCAGATCCCAGCCCCTTCAGCATCTCCTATGTGCTGCTGTCCAGTGCTTGAGCAACTCAACTACTCTTCTTCCTACTGTCCTCGTTGAGCTTTAGTGCACTAAGTGAGAGACAAGATCTCGTGAGCTGTCAGTGCTGTTAAGCCATTTCTTCTCTAATGCGGTGGTGAGGAAGGGATAAAGATAAGAATGAATGTAAGGACTACCGTACTGTGCTAGACCAAAGGTCCAACTAGCCCAAAGACTGCCTTTGGCAATAACCAGTAGAAGATGCCTAAGAAAGGGTATAAAGTCAGGCCAGCACTAGTGACCTTTCTCCTAAATGGTCTTCCAGCAATTTGTTATTTAGGGGCTTTCTGAGCCAGAGATCATGTCTTTGTATTTAGCAGCATTTTTTCATGACCTGTTTTTTAATCCATTTAAACTTTTAGTATCTACTTGTTCCTGTCACGAGGACTTACGCAGTTAATGATGCTTTGAGTGAAGAAATATTTCCTTTTCTTTGTCATGAACCAGTCTATTCATTTGCTATCACCTAGTTTTTGTATTAGAGAAACCATGAACAACCATTCCCTGTTCATATTGTTTCCATGTCCCTGGTGATTTTACGTATTTGGCATCCTTCCCCCACCATCTCGTTTCCAGAAAGAACCCTTAGTCTCTTGTAAAGAAGTTGTCTCATGTTTTTAATTGGCCTTGTCATGCTAATCTATTTCTTTTCCAGTTCTGCAGTGTTTTGTGCCCAGTATTCAAGATACAGACAAATTGTGACTTTAACAGTTGTCATAATGATGGTGTCTGTTTTATTCTCTATGCTATTTGTAATAATTTTTAGCATTGGATTTGCTTTATGACAGCTGATTTCTTGGAATTAATATTTCTGTAATAACAACAACTCTAGATCTCATTCCTGTGTTACAATATTCAGCTCAGAGTTCATCATAGGGTATATGCAGATGGAACTGTTTTCTGAATGCATAGTTTGCATTTATGGGTACTGAATGGCATCTGTTGTTCTAGCGTGCATTCCCTGGTGACCATGAGCTCCTATTCCATCTCTTCTCACAGCTCATCTTTACTACTCACAGTAATATAATATCATCAGCATCTCTATGATGAAAATGGTGATATGAAATACCACCATCTCCAAATTAACACCCTTTTCAAGGTGATTTCTTAGTTAAGTTGAACAACATGGGCTTTGGGACAAAGATCCTGGTAGGACAATACGGTAACTTTCCTTCACTGTGAAAATGATACATTTATTCTTACCCGTTGTTTTAATCTAACTTTGAACTTATACTTTTTTAATATAAAGATCTTCCCTCTTACTCCTTGGCAGCTTTGATGAGGAAGCTTGTTTGCTACTTTGGAAATGCAAGTTTACTAAATTAGGGCTTGTTTTCCATGCATGAATGTGCTAAGTTTATCAAGAGCTCCTCACCTTCCCCCAAGTCTTTCTGCCTCTGAGTGAATAATCTCATGAGTGCAGGCTTCATACAGCAAGACTATTTGACCTCCAGCCTCTTGTATCTGCTGGGTTTGTTTGAGAAAGTGGGATTGGCCAGGCAAAAGCCATCTAGCAGGCTTGATGTCAGATACATCTGGTCGTGGGTAATACTTGATTCAGTAAAATTAGTTGCTAATTTTGCTTCATAATTTTCCTTTCGACACATTGTACCTAAGGTGAAAAAATACTTCCTGACTCTGTCTTATGTCTTGTTCCAAGTAGCCTGAAATTCAGTAAGCTTTTTAGTTAGGGGTTTTTCTCATCCTGTAGATAAATTACTTTGAATCATAATTAAATTAAATTAGGTGTTGATTTTTAAAATTCAGCTAGAATTGTTTGTCTTCTTTGAAAAGGACCTTGGGAAATTTACTGTGCTGAGAGGCGAAGATTCAGAAACGGTTGGGTTCTCACTCTTCCTTGCTAACAACCTGGTGTGTGGTCTTTGGCAAATCCCTTAGTGACAGTCATAAAAGGTATGCAGCCCCTGAAGAGGTGCCTAGGGTCCTCAGGGGAGTTTGCAAAAGCATCTGTGTGGCTAACGTCAAAACACTTTCGCTTCTTCACCAGCTGAAGTGAACAGCAAAAGTCACACAGGTCTGGTAATGCAGGCCCAGCCTTTAGTGCCCTCGGGTGAATTTCTGGCCCCATTGAACCCAGTCTGAGTTTTGCCTTTCAGCGTAAGGAGGGCAGGAATTCTGGTCTGGCGAGTAGAAATAGGCAATAATGATAACACAGGTTAATTGGCTTTTATCATATGGTTTATTCATTGAGAACTGATTGATGTCTGCGCAGAGCTCTGAAAGTGAAAAGAAGCCTGCTCCTATACAGCAAACAAATGCAATTGTCACTTCTGTTCTAATTTATGAGAGAAGGATGAGATTGCATCAGATTACATACCAGGAGCAGCAATTCATTTGCCTCCCGATAGAACAGCAGCTCATGATGAAAGGTGGCTCACCACAGGCAATGCTTATGGTGACAGTTGTAATTACTGGTCAAATTAGTGTCCCTGCTGTCTTGAAGAGCACTGAGATACTCAGAAACGTCCTTTCTCTGTGAGATTTAGTGTGTTTCTCTTGATGATCCGGCAGCACGTTATGCACTGGGAGCCATTTCTGGTATATGCCAGGGTAAAATATGTAAATAGCATCATGTTGGCTCGGGATAAGAGTGTTATTAATGCTTTTCGGCACTGTAATTATATTCATAGTAAGCCTTCCCTAAGCCCTCACTAATTAACAATATTGTGACAAATCAACTTTAACAGAAAAGAACTGCGGACCTTTAGTCATTTAGTACTGTTTTTCATTCAGCCCACAGCCCAAAATTTGTGGCATGGTTTTCTGTACTAGTGTTGGGAAAACTGCTGATATTTGAAAAGTTCAGAGCCAGCTCAGTCTTGTTAGTGGAATCCTGTAGATGAGGTTGGTTTGATTCCTCTTTAAACATATCCACAAGAAAGTAAGATTCATTAGTTAATCATTAATGCAGGGGAATATTAAAACTGCTTTTATAAATAAGCCATCATATTGAAATAGTTTAGTAATGTCAATAAGTTGTCATAGGTGCTTTTTTTTTTTTATTGTGAATCACAGGATTTTTTACAAGATACCTTAATTTTCAAATTAAATGGCTTTATAAATATTCTTATCAGGTAACTAAGAGTTGTAACATCTTTAATCCACGTACACAAATGAACTTGCTATCTAAATGTCAGGATTTCTCTGTGCCTTTATTTTCTTCATTTAGAATAATTCCAGATGAAGGCTGTTAGGTTTGTTGGTTTTTTTCTTTTTAATTTGTACCTCAGAAGAGGTATAATTTGTTCCTCCCATGCAAGAATAAATTGTGAGGCACATGAAATCACTGACTGGCAGTTTCTCTGACACTGTGCTTGCTATGTTCACAGCGTTACATGTACTGACTTATCACTGTACCATTTCACATCAGGTCTGCAGAACTGGACTTTCTCTGTTTGATCTTCTCATGTATTGGTAAATAAAATGTATTCACAAGTCCAAAAAACCAAAGTGGTGTTCTCATATTAGGTTGATTATAAGTCAGCTGTTGAGCTTCAGTGGTCTAAACATTTCATTCTTCAGTTTTGTTGGGAGCACACGTGTTCTGGGAGGCTTTTAAACAAATACTTGAAATGGTTGAAAGATTTACATTGCCAATGCCTAGCTAAATATGTAGTCTTTAGAAAAGACATGGTTTATTTTGGCACCATTTGAAAAACTCAAATATTTTAAACATTTGTTAAGTTTGAGCTTGCACATTTGAACTAAAAGTTTGCATTCCAAAATTGCATCTCAGGTTACCTGTCTCTCTCTCTTTTGTATTTTATAATCCCTTTATTAAAATAGTCTGCAAAAGGAGTTGGGTTTGGAGTGTGGTTTTTTATTGTTAATTGCAAAATATTGTCATTAACTTAATCAATTTTAAGGTTACATTTACTTGGTATCTCTGTTCAACTAAACATCAGAAATGCAAAGCCAGAAGTGTTTTCAGAATTTAGGGCTCCATGTTGGTAGCCAGGAGTTGGTTGTAAAACTAATCAAGTACAGGAATAGCGGCCAAGTCATGCAGTGCTTTACTCTTAGTCATACTATGTACTGTGATGAGTGAGTACTAACCCTTATGGTGAGTGCAGGGCCAGGCAATAAAGAAAACAGGTTGAAAAGGTGTACTGAACTAGTAAAATAGAGTAGCTTAAGGAAAAGGAAAAGCTGTCTTTGACCTGAAGTTGGTTTTCTTTTCTTTCCCTTGGCAGAAGGGAGGGCAGCAGCAATGTTTAGTCTAATTTTTTATTAAAAAAAAAAAAAATCAGCTTTTATTTTCTCAGGAGTTTCAACCTGAAACTTGTACTGAAACTTAGAAAGTTGAGAACGTATAAATTCAAACCACCATATTTTGTTTAAAACCTGTGAGAACCTTTGTTCAGCAAGTCCTGGAGCACACCGTTACAATTGTGCACGTGCTTTGGTGTGTTGCCCAGCCAGTCACCAGATGCAAAGGGTCACACTGCTTTCTGAGAGGCTGTCATCAGGAGGAGTTTGGCATGTTCCCTCCATGGTTACCTTGGGCCAAAGGTCCATGCAGTGTCACATTCACAGAAGTTCATCGTTATTTGGATGGCTTCCAACATGATAGAAGCAGATCCATTGTTATATGGCAAAACAACAATATACCTGATTGATAGAATTGGTCACAACTGCTTCCCAGTGGCCGTGCTAAAGCAAGGTTATGATAACTGTTGCAGAATACATTACATGAATTTGCGATGATTAATACTCACACATGAATATGCACACTGTATTTTACATAAAACTGAAAAAGGTAATGGTTTACTGAAGAATTCAAAGGATGGAAACTATGATATATTTGTTTATGAACTAAGTATTAGCAGAACTAATTCCAGAACCAAACTTATAAAAGAAAAAAAAATCAAAATATTAAGATGCAAAAATGAAAAACTATTTTGGTACTACACTGATTCATTGTCCGAAGCCTCAGGACTTTGTTCATTAGCATTTGACTTTCACTGATGTAGTGCCACTATTTCACAAGTTTTGTGATCAAAGAGGTAAACTGTTTTCAAAAATCAGTCTATGAGAAAAGAGGCTACTGGTGTCTAAGTTGATATAGATATCAATTTAGAAGTTGTAATCTTGCTTAAAAGCAAGACTTCAAATATCTGTAAGAATCAGCTTTTCAAAAAGTTAATTTCTTCACTTGGATATTTAGCTTATTCAGAGAACATATTCGGCTCATATGCAGCCTTTGTGAAAGTATACTACACTAGAAATAGAATAACAAACAGTAGGAAGTCTCCATCAACACACGCTCACAGCACTAATATCACCCCATTTGGTGCTTTAACAGGCTATATAAAATTATCACCTTTGTTTCTTCCACTTTATATAGGGAAAATTTTCTCTCTCGGCCCTAACATTCTACCAATGCATGGCGAACATCAGTATTACAGATGATGGTTACTAAACATTAACAGTAGAGTTAAGCAAGAGAGGGAGATGCAGGAATAAAGATTAGGAATGTGATCAGCTATGATACTTGTTACATCAGCTTGTTTTAAAATGGCAGTGTGGAAAATGAAACACTTCAAGCTATGACTGTGGTATGGCAGACCAGCTCTACCACTCAACCATATTCTCACTGGAAAAGGGCACTACCCTCACCCACAGTTCAAAAATGCAGGGCTCCATATCCATGGTACAGGGCATGGATATGGAGCTATGGGTCTCCAAAACGCTGTATCAAACATTTTGGGCCTAGGGTTATGAGCTCAAATCAGCAAACTGAGAAAGATGTAGATAAATCATAGCTTTGAATGGGACTCTTCTTCCCATCAGACAAGGAAGGCACAAATCAGGACACCTGGACTGTCCTGGTGTTGCTAAAGCAGCATAACGGAGAAAGTGCAAGATAGAAATCAGATTTTGAACAGAACAGCAGAGAAAGGAATTGGGTGAAATCCAAAAACGCATGAGTCTGCAAGCTTTGCCTGCTTCAGATGTAGAAAAGGAGGAAAAGTTGTTACAAGAGTGACAGAAATACTTTGCTTTGCTTGCACATAGAAGTTGAAAACTTCATGGAAGTCAAAGCGAGATATGGCTGTTGTAATATTTGAAAGTAGGTGTCTCACTAAGGTTAAGGTTGGTGTGTGAGCATAAGGCTACGAAATTTGTTGAAAATTGGTTGTGTTCCATTTTTTCACTAAGTTCTTGTTTGATAGAGCAAGCTACCTTGGTTCTAAATTTCAAATAAAACAACATTTCTAGTTAACATTTAGCTGGTTTGGTCACTGTATAATCAAAATGAAAATTGGCGGTGTCCCCTCTACTTCTCACAGGTTGAGCAGTAGAAATGGCAGTTGTTCTTTTGCTGAGGCTTTCTTGGTATAAATATGACACAAGTTATGATATCAAAATAGTAAATATTGAATTACATTTAATAGGATCTGATCCCTTCTGCAATTTTCATCAATAAATCTCGGCACACATTTAAAAGGAAAATTAATAATAATAGTACTTTGTCCCTAAGTTGGCAAAAGAAATGCCTAAATGAGCATTTGACTGCGTGTTGTATTTCTTCACTCTGGGCCTGATTAGAATTGACGAAAGTAGACTGAGGATTTTCCAGGCAGATCTTACCACCTCTATTGCTGCTGTCAGCACTCCCAGATGTCAAAGCACTATTCTGGCTCAGGTGTACTTGTGAAATGCCACCTCTAGCCATCCTCAGCTCTTTATCACATTTCTAATGGTTCCTGCTCTCTGGTTTAGAAAGTCGTGGCTTCTTCTGTCCAAGCAAGTAGAGAATGAGCAGGGCTTGGTCACCCAGGTGATTTTAGTTTAGCTAGCTTAGGCAGTGCTGAGCTGGCTGGTTGGATGCGTGGCAGCTCTGTGTAGGAAGGCAGTGGCAAACAGCTTGAGGGGCTGCAGCCTTTTCAGTGGGGCAGACTGGTGGCCACTGGGAACATCTGGAGGATCTGGTCCCTGCTAATTTACAGCTCTCAGGGATTCATTCTGGGCAGTCTCCATTATTAGTCTGAGATAATGAGTTGCTGCTGTATGAATAAAAGTAAGGGCCATGTCTACAGCAAAGTTGTCATTCGGTGGCTTAAATTTTAATGTGCCTTTATTTGCTCAGTAGTTGCTTTAAGTCAAGCTATAAAATCATATCAGCAACAAATTTTATATGTACAAAAGGAATTTTGTAGTCTTTAAGAAAAATAATACCCCTGTTGGACTGCTCTATAGACTAATGTTTGGCTACTGGGCCATGGAAAAATCTCTGGAACTGGTCACAACTTCCCAGGAGAGTCAACAAAACTGAATTATACCATCCTAATATATTTTATTTTTTCCTCTTGCCAGTTGCAGCAATGTTCAGCTTTGCAGAAGGGAGAGGGGCTCACTTGGAGGCAAAGGGGAACCTGTGGAGTTTCAGGGCACCCAAAGATACAGGGACGATAAGGAATGGGGCTCAGAAAGGTTGGTGTGGTCTTGAGGACCGACTGTTCCCCCAAAGGATATTATCCTGTGGGGGCAGCTGTGTCGTGTGCAGTAACTGAGGTTCAGCAGCAGCACCATGTAGGCAGTCATGCCTTCTACTGACTAGGAAGACCCATGTTTCCCCTTTCCTGAGGGGTGCAGGATTCCGTGTGCACTGCCAAGGTAGAGATGCTCACTTGGCCCTTCAGACCATATGATCACTTGGGCCCAGACATCTCCTATACTGAGGTAAGTTCTTCCTTAATTCAGCAGGTCCCCATAAAAACCAGCCAAATAAATATTGATCAGACCAGCTGTGGCCAAGAGGGGTGGTGCTGCATGTGCTGGTGAGCCAAGTGGGGAAGGAGAGGTCAAGACAGAAAGGGAGGGAGGAAGGGTGGAGGGTGACCGTGCTTTGCAGATCCTTGCAGGGTCTTGTGATACCATCTGGCTGTGTGGTCCCAGCAGACAGGGAACCACTGGCCTACTGTGCCCATAGAGGACTGGAAGCAAGTTTTAAATACCATTCCCACCCTTGACAGCAACTAATGCCTGGGCGTGCCTGAAGTCAGCTCTGTTTCATTCAGGCAATCAAATCTGAGCCCAAGCCATTTACAGAATCTGCTTGTTGGACTACATTCAGTGTTTCTGCACATCCTTGCTCGAGTGAGGAACACATCACGGGCGTGTGACCTAGGGCTGTGCTCAGCTGATGGCTGCACCTCTGCTGGAAGGCCTGAGACCAAATCTAGATTACCAGGTCAGGAAGTGCAGGAGAAGCAGATCCCTAGAGCAAAAAGATGGAATGGAGCCCCCCACAGCCAACTGCTGTGCATTTGGGGCTCACTCCGTGGTGCTCCCTGGGCTGGGCTGCCTGGCAGCGGGCAGTAGAAGCACATCTCTGTTTCATGTCATTTCTGTGGGATCTTCAGTGCATCGAGATCGCTCTGGGACAGCGCAGAACCAAAGCATAGAAAGCGGAGCCAACTGGGAGAGTGGCTTTTAAAATGCACCCCTAACACAAACAAAACACAAATATAGATGCGTCCTGAGTGAAATCTGCCTCAGGAATTCGCTCTTTGGAGACAGCTGTCTGTCTGGCCTTTTGCACAGAGCAGGCCTCACTGCTGGGCTGCAATTCCCCCGTTCTGACCCAAACGTATTGCATGTGGGACTAACTGCACCCACTTACAGTACTTTCAGACTAGAGTTTGCTCACCTCCTGAGAGCCTGAAGTGCAGGAGAAGCGAGGGCAAAGATGTGCAAACTCACCCTGCACTCTGTGTTAAGCAAAGGCTTGACTAAGGGTTGTGCCGCCGGTGTGCAGGGATATCTGTGGAGAGCGAGAGGGACTGCTCATATCTGCACTACAGCATCAAACATTTGAATACAGCAACAACTGCCTTAACATGTGCCTGAATGAAGGCCAGAAAGCTTCACAGTTTTGCTCTTTTTTGATCACATAATGGAGAAACTCAGCTCAATTACTTTTCAAGCAGCTAAATGCCCTGCTTCCTCCACGTTTTGCTTGTCTGCTCATGATAACTTTATTTCCCCAGAGCTCTAACAGCCACTAGAGTAAGACTCTTATAAATCTGAACTGCCTGTGCCTGTAGAAAATACGCTTTCATCAGTGTGTGTTTTTGTGAAATCCCACAGGACTGTTCTCAATAGTCCTATATAGCAAATCCACAACTGCCTGTTGTAACTATCCACCCTGGTTTTCAGTAATGGCATTATCCTTGTAATTTTCCAGTCATTGAAATCTGGTCTGCAAATTACTAAAGTTACATGTTATAAGGTGTTTCATCCAGAACTTCACACAGCCTCATTTCCTGTAGAACCAACCATCATTATCGAGTGACCTGCTACCTACTATCTCATTAAAAGACTTTTTTTTTTTCTTTCAGAGCTATTGACATTTTATCTTCTTAGGACACTTCTAAAACCACCTGCTGCAGGTGTCTAAATAGGTGCTGTGACTGTTGCTTTCCACTAGTAGTAAAGCGAGCTGAGGTCTGGCAGGCTGAACCACATATTACCCTCTTGACCCAGGATATGTAGGAGATATACCACCACCTGTCATAGGCATGTCCTGTTCCCACCTTCCACCCCACCCCCCGCACTTGCAAAACCTGTAAACTGTGTCTTTAGTTCCTATTCAGTTACTCTTTTACCTAAGTGATTCATATACAACACATGTATCTAGCTAGCTACCATGTCAATGTGTGGTAATTATAACGTGTATAGAGTATAGTTCAATCCAAAGAAAAAGATTTCCTTGGCTTGGGAAGCTATTGTGCATTGTAAAAGTGAGAAACCCTATAGAATGGTTCAACATATAAAAACTACATGGCAGGCTCCTCCTCCTTGATTTACTGTTGCTTTTCTGGTGCACTCACGCTAGGAAAGCTGGATACCAACCAGAACTACGTTAATTCCATCACCCCTTCATCTGTTACACCTAAAACAGGTCCCAGGCCTTCAGGTGGAACTACAGATGTGTGGGGAATTACAGATCCCTGACTAAGGACACCACAGAGAATCTATTGCTTTTATTGAACTTGTTTTCTAATCTGCCTTTGTCTTCTTTCAACTTCAGACCAGTAGGTCTCATTACACTTATTTTTCCTGAGAATTTAAAGAGCAATTTACTACCCCAGATCCTTCCCGTTTTGACAATTGGGAACCATGAACAGATTACCATTAATATTCTCTTGGATAAACTGAACAGAGTGAGTTTCTGATATCACTTATCAGATATTGCTTAGACAGTAAGGCATTGCTAATTCTTGGGCATGCAGGTGCTTGACTTGGACACAACACTCCTTTCCTGCTCTCAGACATGGTCTATAAGGAGCTGATCTCTCTCCCTGCCCTTACTGTGTACTTTCCTGATTCCAAGGACCATGCTCGTTCTCTAAGGCACAGCATCACCCCAGGACCTTGTGCTCAGTGCCAGTCCTAGACAGCCTTTCAGAGTACATGTATGTGTGATCCATTCTTCCCTAAAATTTTCTGCATATGGAAGAGACCAGACAGAAAATTATCTGAGGCAGAAAACAATAACAAAAGAGTGAGCTGAAAGAAAGATGGTAAACTAGAGTTAGGAAGCTCATTTCAGCGAACTCTGCTTCATTAATGTGTCCTGTATTTTTGTTGCTGGACCATGAATCTTGCCCAGTATGGAAAGAAATACATCCCTGTCATAACCATCTGAAAGTCAAAATTGCTGAAGCCAGGTAGATGTCTCGCAAGGCTGCTACAAAAAAACCCTGAAGTGATTGTGTAGTTAATCTTGTTGGTTTAGTTGTGTTCCTTGGTGATTTTAATTACACTGTAATTTGACCTAAGTCAAAGGTTGGTAAGAACAGTGGCTGGGTAGAGGTTAGTGGAATGTGAATGGAAAGAAGTGATTTGGGGGCAGATCTGATGGGCAGGAATATTGCTCTGCTCCCGGGGAGGGGGCGAGGCTGTTCTTGGCATGAGCATGACAGGGAGCAGCGCCAAGAGGCGGGCAGGGCTGGCGGTGAGGGATGACAGCTGCTGAGTAGGAAGAGTGATAGTGCACTGATCATGAAAAGGGGGTGAGAAACACTGCACCAATGCTGGTTAAGAGGGAGGAGGTCAAAAGCAGGACTCAGAGACATAGGGAAGGATATCACAAGAACAGAACTGCAGGGCTGAATGCCAGCACTGAGCATCCGCCCTCCCTGGCAGGCACTTCACAACATCGACAAGGCTGAACCTTGAATTCGCTTGAGTTTTGCCCTGCCTAACAGTGCCTACCCCTCACATCTAAAGGAGTATCCAGCTGGTAACTTAGCTTTCATGTCCATCAGTAATGGCTGCATTCAATCATCAGATGTGGCACTGGTGGACCCTAGATTACTGCTGTCTGATTAAGCAATGCCGTCAGAGCTCTGTGCTCTGCAACACTTAAAAGAAATTTTATTTAGGTGGACTGGCATGGAGTAGCAGTAGTTTTTGACCAAAGTATTCCTAGGAATGTTATCACTTTGGTTGAAGTACACCTAGCACAGCTACCTTGGACTGTAAAGCCATGTAAGACACATCAAGCAATCATTCTGAAGCCCATGCTGCAGCTTTCTTATGGTAATGAGGAGCTACTGAGGGTCAATATTAAGAACACTCATTTTACCGATGGGGCAAAATATTTTTTTGTGGGGAAAAAGAGACAAAGCTCAGAAAAGAAAGGCTGAGTTTTTGTGTTTCTGTAGGGTGTACTGTGTATGTGGCAAACAAGTCTTATTACTAAGGGGAAAATGATAGTTTGTGCTGGCATATAACATATTTTGATGTCTTGTATATCTTAAAAGACAAAAGCAGTCATAGGGATGATAAATGGCCCTAAGCATGGCGGAGCAGACTGCACCCCTCTAGTTAGAGAGCAGTGGGTGGGTGGAGGTCCTGTGGACTCCTTTGAAAGCCAAGAACTCCCCTATAGCAAACTCCTACTATCTCGTGGGATCAAGACCACAGATTTCCCCTTTGATTTTCAAGAGCTCTTGTCATACCAAAGAAAAGCCAGCATTAAATGTGTGCCACCTTTGCGCCTGCACTTTGGGGAGCTCTTATCACAGGAGAGACCGCATGACTGCTTTCAGATTTTGGAAGGACACAGAATCTATTGCACTTTCTTACAGTGCCCTGGAACATTGGCTCTAAAGCAGAAAACTAATGATGGACAGGTTGCAAAACAAATTCTATGAAGTTTGCTTTGTGAAGAAGCTGACCCAACTTTTTTTTTTTCTTTTTGTTTTCTGCCAACAAAAGCAGGTCTCAGAGTAGCTAGCTGAAAGCCTCGTTGCCTTCTTCCTTTAGATACAGCACCAAATTTTGTAGATTTAATAGCAAAATTCATATTCTATTTCCTTCTATCATATACTCACATAGATGAGATTTTAATTTACCTTTTTTCCAAGGGTAAAGGTATGGATTTCCAAGCCATACAAAGTAAGAAGTGTGCCATTTTAGCAAAAATTACTTGAATTATATGTATTATTTTCATAATCCCATTTTCCACTGCTATATATCAGCATTTTTTCTGTATAGACTCTGTGGCTTGTATGCGATCTTGTTTTTTCTACAGCCGTTTCTTGACAGCAGGATCAATCCTGCTCCTGCCAGGTGCTGAAACTGCTGAACTGGCTTTGGCTGAATAAAAGCTGTGGGTGCGACACCAGCAGCTCTTAGCTCCCCTCTGTGGAATGCTACATTTGTATTAACATGTATCTTTCTTTGTGACTTTTTTTTTTTTTTTTTTAACTGAAAATGATGCCCTTTAAAATCTCTTCCTGGAGAGAGAAAAAAAATACACTCCCGTTGGAATTTAACCTTAATTTGAACCAAGATCAGTGAAAGAAAAGCACTTTCGTGCATTGTTCACCAGCTCCACCCAGCCAGCCCCTTATCTAACCTGAGTCTCTATTGCCTATAGCTTTGTAACTTTTGCAGTAGTAGGCTCCACATGCTCTTACATGCTTTAAAACCAACCTGGAGACACTGTGACATTATAATACCAAGAAACACCTAATGATCCTATCTTGCAAGTCCTCAGGCTGCACGGTGTGGTGGCGGCAGGGACTGTCCTTGCGGGGGTTTATAGAGGGCCTAGTGCGTACTGCCAATAAACAGCCGTGGTTATTCCTGAGCCCTGCCTGGCAAAGGTGACAGCAGGTTCTGAAACCCCTGTCAGCCACTGCCTACACCCCAAACCAGGGGATATTTAAACATTACTAACTCTTCATTTTAACCCGATTCCTTGGATTTCTTCTGCCTTTAGAGGGAAGCAGCCAGCCCTTGATTTGCATGACGTCAGCTCGGGGTCAAAATTCAGCCTTAAACACACACATAAAAAAGCAAGCTTCCTTGTTTGCTGTTCAGAGGCGGACTTCCACTGTACGTCTCCTATCATCCGCAGTGGGGGGAACAGCCAGTAGATTGCTTTCCTATTACTTTTCACTTCCTGGAAAAGGCAGTCAGCTGCTCCAGGTGTGGTCCACCCTCATGCTGTCCCCTATCAGCCACCTGCTCCCTGCAGTCAGCTCCCTTTCCCAGCATCCTGCAGTTTCTCCTGACTTGCGACCACTTGGTCCGCTTTCCCCCTCTTACTGTCTGCTTTATACTCCTTCCTTCCACGACCTCAATCTTCCCTCCAAGCCCTTGTCACTCGTGATTCCCATCCCTGCTTCTCTCGTGCTCCACGGTCAGAGGCCTTCTCCCTGGTTCTCCAGGGTCTGCCTTCCCCAAGCCCATGGCCCTTTTTGCGACCTGCTGGCTCCCTTGACTTGCAGGCAGATGTGGCGGACACCTGGCAGAGGGCAACGGGTGCTGCCATTCCAGCTAGCAGAAATGGCGTCCACCACCTGGGGAGCAAACTTCTTGAAACTGAAGGCAGGAATCAGGCATTCACCACAACTGCTCGAAATAAAGACCAAATATCGTGCAGCTCAGAAGGAAAGAGAGGATACTATTAAATGCACCAGTGGCTTGCTGTGTAACCTCCCCTTTTTGAACAACCACCGGCTGCTTTTCTTTTAGAGAGGTGTTTTGCGAAATGCCGTTTGTTGTCGTTCTAGATAGCCTAGTAATAAAACCCTTCAAGGAAATACTGCATATAGCATTGTTCTTACACTCTTCGAGTGTTTTAAGGACCCCTTGGAAGGAGTGTGCACCAGGAGACAAGAGGGAGGAAGCAGGAAAAATCGAAATAAGAAATATCAAGGGGACACAGTCAAGCATGAATCATTTTGGTCTTTCAGTTGAAGCCAAAGCAAGATCAGATTTCATGTCCACCCTCAGCGGGGCTGGCGTTTTCACACACGTTGCAACCCCGATGGCATGGAGGTGGCTTGATTTCTTGGTTATTACAGGGGCCGCTGGCTTATACTTAAGCCCGACTTAGGTGGCAGGGGTGGGGGTGTTCCAGTTTTTTTAAGAAAACCGCAGATCAGAAGAAGAGTTACTCGTGCTTAATAAATAAATAAATAACCTTTCGGACAGGTAGGCACTTTTAGTAGGTTCCCACCCGCCGGGGAGCTGCAGCCCAGGCGCCTCAGCGGTGGCTGGAAGCGCAGTTGACCCCGCGGAGGAGTGAAGGTGGTTGCAGCCCCGCGGAGGGACCGCGGGGTCCCGGGGGGGGG
>VYZV01018198.1:27134-43782 GCA_013401275.1 Pandion haliaetus | reverse complement strand
CTATCATTTATTCCATAATTAACGCTCTCTTTAAGAGGCTAGATATCTAAGATAATGGTAGGGATGTCCACTACCTACCACATGTCTTCCACAACAGGAAAACTAAGGAGGACAATCAGAACTGCTGACATACAAGAGATCCTGTGCTGTCAAGAGGTAGGACAAACATTACAGTAGCATTCACCAAAATACTGTAGCTAGATAACAGGAACTGGAAATGTTAAAAATGGGTATTTTCACATTATTAGATCAGTTGTTCTACTCAGCTATTAAAAATGCATTACTAAACTCAATATATTCAGCATGTCACGTTTTGGAGTGTAATTCCATGTCATCCCCCAGTCCATCTGTCTTGTCCTTCCCCCCAACTCCACATTTTGGAGCATGAAATATAGGGGGAAAAGCGTATTTTTGAGATTCAAGCTACATTTGAATTTGATGAGGTAAGCTTATAATGGATGTTTTCTTCATTTTTTCAGCTGAGCAAAATCATAAGGTACTTGACTTGACCCAAAAACCACTGGGTTAAATTCTACAGTTTATGATCTGTAGCTAGTCAATCTGATCACATGGCTTCTTTCAGTCTTCAAATGTGAAAAGCTTGGAATGGCAGATAAACCACTTGAACTATAGATACTTCCATTTGGTAACAGTTACTGCATAATAGAAAAACAGCAATAGAACACAAAGACCTGACCATTAGGACAAGGACAGCAAAAGAAATTACCTTTTTATTTTATAGCTACCATTACCATGTTTTTCAATGAAAT
Source organism: Pandion haliaetus (assembly GCA_013401275.1). NCBI lineage: Eukaryota > Metazoa > Chordata > Aves > Accipitriformes > Pandionidae > Pandion > Pandion haliaetus. Next base: position 43,012 of record VYZV01018198.1, on the reverse strand, counting down.
ATACCACTGTTTAATTATTTGTTTAAAAACAACAACAAAAAACCAAACCACTACTTGTTCTAGAACAGGGAGGAAAAGAGATTTTTTTTTTTTCCTTGCATCATTTGCTAGTTATCTGACTCAACAGAACACTGCTGTCTTCCTACCCTTCTGCAAAACATTTCTCATTACTACTTTCTGAAAATACAGCAGATTGGGGTTACCAGCATGTGAAATATTTATCTTCCATGCTGGAATTTTCTATATTTGATCTGTATTCAAAGGCAATTTAAGCTTTAACCAAAATCCCTTAGCCATCTGAATCTTGAAACAAGGTTGGAGGTGGTAGAGGGACCTACATGTTCTGTAAATCTTCTCTAAGAAATATATATATACACAGACGCACACACTAATGAAAGCAAAGTTTGCAAAGCGAAGCAGTATCTTTTATTAGATTGACAGAGCTCAGTATAAAAAGGCAAGATTCTGAAATCTCAGATGAAAATTTTCAAGAATAACTTCGGTATGTAAGAATCCGAATAAGGTGCTTTTGGAACTTTTACCTTTTGACCCTTTGTGATATCACAACACATTTTGTGCTTTTCTAAAATAAAAGGAGGGAAGCTGCTGCTAGCACAATTTATGTGGAGCTGGAAGTGTCTCTGTGACATACCTGTAAGTAAAAGCTTTCCAAATCCCATAAGGAGGAAAAGTCTTAAGTCCTACAATATTTGCTGCATTCTGAATTTACTGAAGTTTCAGTTATCCTCAGTGTAACTCTACAGCCAGAACAAAATTACATAGATGCACAGCTATCTAGATATTCCAGGACTGAAGGGGCTATCCTATGAAAAGGGATAGACACAGATTCCTACCTTCCTTATGCCATTCAACTCAGTCATGTGTAAATATCCAAGCCTATTATATTTGTAACGCCAAGAACAAGGGGCAATTTTTCCAGAAGCAGTGAATAATTCTGAATACTCTGAATTGTTTTATAATTCCTACATTTGATTAGAGTAATAGCTATTTCATAATAGATGGGGCCTTTGAAGGAAATAGTATCAAAGAATCGAAGCTTTTAACCATTTTTAAATACCAATGGCCAAAACATTTTTCTTGTGCAAAGTCAAGTGAATTTAGACATAAAATGCACAAGGATCCATTCTATCTGAGAAGTGACATCCTCTTACTGTAACAGCTCATTGGGGTGCTTAAGCACTTCCATGCTTAAAAGCGTTACAAAGTTACCGTCATACCTAACATTGACAAGCTGGAGATCCACCTTTTGACACTGAGAGCAGAAGTAAGTCATCCTGTTACTCTCTCCTAAACGACACACAGTGATCTTCCCATTGCACTGACCACAGGCTGGGCACTTGTATACTTTGTAGTGTTTGTAGAGCGGAGATCCAGTTTTGCGGCACTAAAACAGAACATGTTTAAAACCCAAGTTAGAGACCCAGTACAAATTTTATGTCAGTCCTTCTACAGTTCAGCTGAAGCAAAAATAAAAAACCCTACTTAAACTGATGGCTCAATGACTACATAGATATTTAAGGCACACTCATAAGGGCTATCATCTGTTTTTCATATTCTTTTATGAAAATAATTAATTTTAAATCAGGTATAACAGTGTCTGGAATTCTCCACATAATGAAATAAAAGACAGAAGACAGAAAAACATACTAGCATGGTGCAAGCAAATACACACTAGGGACTCCCTGAGCTCAGCTGGACCAGATAGCTCTGATGACTGGTGCTGAATCTTTGACCTGGCACCTGCAGGAGTGTTCTTAAAGAGCTGATAAACTCCAATCAATGCAGCATAGAAAACAAAAATAAAACAAACATAAAACACAGAACCAACACCACCTTCCCTCAGCCCAAAAAGAGCCAAAAAGCACACTGCAGAGCCAGCTCAGACCCGATGCTACAATCTGGGTGTCGTGATTTAACCCCGGTGGGCAACTAAGACCCACACAGCCACTTACTCACTCCACCCCCTGAGTCGGGATGGGAGAGAAAATCGGAAGGGTAAAAGTGAAAAAAACTTGTGAGTTGAGGTAAAGGCAGTTTAATAAGTAAAGCAAAAGCTGCGCACGCAAGCAAAGCAAAACAAGGAATTCATTCACCACTTCCCATCGGCAGGCAGGTGTTCAGCCATCTCTAGGAAAGCAGGGCTCCATCACACCTAACGATTACTTGGGAAGACAAAACACCGTAACTCCGAGCATGTCCCTCCCCCTGCCTTCCTTCTTCTTTCCCCAGCTTTATATGCTGAACATGACATCATACAGTATGGAATACCCTTTTGGTCAGTTGGGGTCAGCTGTCTCAGCTGTGTCCCCTCCCAACTTCTTGTGCGCACCCAGCCTACTCACTGGTGGGGTGGGGTGAGAAGCAGAAAAGGCCTTGACTGTGTAAGCACTGCTCAGCAATAACGAAAACATCCCTGTGTTATCAACACTGTTTTCAGCACAAATCCAAAACATAGCCCCATACCAGCTGCTATGAAGAAAATTAACGCTATCCCAGCCAAAACCAGCACACTGGGTTAATCAACCCTTCCAAAACCTAAAGAACTGAGCAATGCAGAAATATTCCAGAGATTCTGTAGGAGTCAGGTAGCACCCAGTGAAGTTGCTCAGCTTCATCTTAGCACTGGCCACACCAGACAATTTGGCTCACGAAAAGCCACTTGGCACTATGGCAAGCTCCCCAGATCCTGACAGAAAGTACAGCACAAGCCCAAAGGGCACAGTGACCTAAGGAGCCTCCAGAGGGCTGACAAGCAGGCACATTTCATGAGACAATTCACATGGAGTCAGCATAGACATACCCCAGCTAAAAAAAGGAAAAAAAAAAAAAAAAAAAAAGACCCCAAAACAAACAAGAAAAGCCCAGAAGAGATGCAGCCAACTCTGCAGAGCTACATGAGTTTCTGCACTACAATTGCAGTTCCTTGGGCACAGTTCAAACGATACCACAGCTGGCCCAGAAACACCAGCCCAGCTCTGGCAGGGTTCAATAGCTCTAGCTCCATAATGCATGAAGACCCTTGGAGTTCTCCCAAAATACAGGTGTCTGAGCACAGTATATTTGCTTCTGCTGTGCTCTTATTCATCAGCCTTGCTGAATGAGAATGAATTACTAGATTGTACCAGCAAAAGCAATCAGAAGGAATTACTAATATATTATTTGCATGAATATTCACAAGGAGCTCGCTTTCTCCTCAAGATTCCTCCTCAAGGTTTACAGTTAGTTTCTTATTAGTAGTTTTCCTCCCACGCAGTTATTTCAAAACCAAACAAAAGCAACAGCTTTTTACACAAACAAGATTCCTCATCTTTGCTTCTGTAAGGTGTTATTACAAATGATATCGTATGATTACTTCAAACATTCTATAACAGTCTATAAAAACAATCAAGCACTACCCCTCTTATTAACCTATTTTTGTTATGGTTTTATCTTAAAGGGACTTGGGGCAGGGGGCTAGCTCTCCTTTAAAAGCGCTTAACTGGGGAATACTTGCTAAGCATAGATTATAGAAGTTTTGAAAACGGCTAAACTCAGCTACAGAAAGTTTAAGTTGTTTGTTTATTGTCAGTCTAAAAGCCAGTGACACGTTTAAATCTCCTAATATTATAGCTGTTGCAGAACTGGATGCTATCTCTTTATTGGTAGACTTCACTATGAAGTTTGGAGAATGAAAAGATTTCCCTAGCCAACAGATTGAACTACTCTTCAGTAGGCTGGGGGAAAGCAGACATTTAAGCAGACTATTAAACAAATAACATTTTTAGCCTTTATGACTGAAAGACTGTATTAGGAAGGTTAGGTGCCCTCCTCCTAGCCTACCAAAAAAAGAATTTTTAGCAGCACTAGCTCCTTGCCTTTCACGAATACCAAGAGAAACAGACAAGAATTTCACTGCTGCTGTTCATTTCTCTGCATGCAGCTTAAAGAAGAAAACTATACAATTCTCTCTTTTTCTATTTTGGAAAGTTAAAGAGCAACCAGGAATTACAGAGTTTACAGGGGAAGAAATGAAATCCTACTGAAGCTGTGGTAGTAGGGAGAAGCTGGAACTTATTTCACTTCAGCAACCAAAAAAGTTGTTTCAGTTAGGATAAAGTTGTTAGAAGTTAGAACCTATTTAGTCAAATAAATATACTTGCTATTTCAAGTTTCATAAAGCAAGCCACATGAATTACCTTCATACTTCCCTGGGGCAATCTCTGGTTCCCAGTTTGAAGAATGACCTTTATGTTACCTTACATATAAGTGTGTGCTTAACCTATATCAATTCTGACATGTTCAGAGTGACGTTACAGCGCATGCACAGCAAAACTGTACTGGCCCTCAGGCAGCATCTGTCAAACTGTTCTGCTGCAACTGGGCCAAGCTGTGCACATTCTTACAGTCTAGACTCCCTCACCTTTCCATCATTTGACAACTCACAATTAATTAAGAGCACACAAACCAACATTCCTACTCATGGTAACATTTGTCCTATTGCCTCTTTTTACTATTTTCACAGAGATCCAACATGCCAGACTCAAGTTTTGGATGTTTCTCAGAAACGTGCCAATACCTTATAAAAAAGCAGGGTAAAATCACGTGTCATTTTCACCAGGTGACGTATATGCTCATCTGTCAGTTGGCAAACCTGTAAGACATACAAGAATGTTTTAATATGATGATGCTAAGGGTCCTTTAATGCAAGGGCACTTTGAACACCTTCAGCTAATGTGGAATTGCATTGCTTCCCCCGTTATGATAATTCTCTGACTTCACATTATATATAAACATCTCAGTAAAACAGTACATTTTCACATTCTATACTACACAAACTCACTGTGTGAATACCAAACAATATATTTTGCCTCATCTGTGCAAAACATGAGGTAAAAATTTCAGTTGTCTTCCTCTATATTGACCTAAAACTTCCCGATCATAGGTATCGTGGAGTTACCAACTCTTAGTTCCCTTTTAATTTCCTCATGGATTATGAGACGACCTATCTATCATCAGAGGCTCTTTCCTATGAGACATTTTCAGGAAGAATACTTGAGCCAAAGAAATCACAAGTAGAGAGATATCAACAAAAAACATTTTTGTCAAGAACTCGAAATTTTAAGCCACATTTTTCTTTCCTCCGCCAGCTCACAATGCAGATACAATTAAAACCCAGACTGATCCTATGAAGAACTTTCAGAAATACTATGTTTAAAAAAACCCCTTTCAGTTACTACCTTCACCAGTTTTCCTTTACTTTCTATGTGATCTCAATCTGTTTTGCAAACACCAGACTTCTTTTCAACCAGTTTGGAGATGTATGCTTGAGGATCTTAACCAAAAAAGTATGGTAACAATGGTGGAAAAGCAAATGATGCCAACTAGCAGGACAGGAAGTAGAAGAAGCAGCTGCAGAAATAATCAGCTCTACCACATAAACTATTTTGGGTAGTAACTGAAAAAAAGAAAACCTGAGCACTCTTCACATTCCTTTATTTATAGGCTGACAATTTAATGGTAGCACAACAGGATACCAGACAAAGTCAGGATTTGAAAGTTAAATGAATTCCCTAATAAGGAGAGGTTTCAAGTTGTAAAACAGAAGGCTTAACCCCACAAAATATGTCCACTCTGTGAGGCAGGAGTAGTAGCAACAGGTTCCAAGGAATGCCATGACAAGTATTTCCAGTTATAATGATAAAACATTAATTTAATGTCTTACAATAACTTCAGAAATGACAGATGATAAAACAAAGGTAAGATCACCACAAAATGTTATATAAACATGTATTTACATTCTTAATATTTTGGTGTCATTAAAAACAATCTTGAGACATTTCACCCATGTCGTGGTTTCAGCCCACCCGGTAACAAAGCACCACGAAGCCGCTCGCTCACTCCCTACCCCCTCCCCTGACCACGTTGGGATGAGGAGAAAATACAAAGGCAGGCTCGTGGGTCGAGACAAGGACTGGGAGGGATCACTCCCCACTTATGGTCACGGGCAAAAGACAGGCTCAACTTGGGGAAGAAACAAAATCAATTTTAATTTACTGTAAATTGAATCAAAACAAGGATACTGATAAGTAAAACCAGACCTCAGAACACCTCCCCCCGCCCCTCCCTCCTTCCCAGCTCAACTCCACTTGTTGTTCTCTCTCGCTCCTCCCCCCAGTGGCACAGTGGAACNTCCAGCATGGGTCCTTTCCGCAGGCTTCAGTTGTTCCCCAACTTCCCTGGCGTGGGTCCTTTCTGTGGGCCGATCTTCAGTCACACACTGCTCCAGCGCAGGCTTTCCCATGGAGTCACAGCCATCTCCGGAGGTCTCTGCTCCCCCGCTCACCCCCATGGGCTGCAGGGGGACAGCCTGCCATCTCCCCACAGGCTGCAGGGCCATCAGCCTCCTCAGGCACCCCTCCTCCCCCTCCTTCTTCACTGTCCTCGGTATCTGCAGAGAGGTTCCTCTCACATTCCAATCCCCCCACCCACTGCAGGTTCCCCTTCTTAAATCTGTTCTCCCAGAGGCGCTACCACCATCACTGCCTGGGTCGGCCTGGGCCAGAGGCGGGTCCGACTTGGAGCCAGGGGAGCTTCCAGCAGCTTCTCACAGAAGCCATCTCTGCAGCCCCCTCCCCCGCTACCAAAAAAAGCCCTGTGCCACACAAACCCATAACAACCCACCTTAACAGCTGGATGAAGACCACTGTCAAACAGTGCTTCATTTTTTATGATATTCCCCACTCCAGGTAATACTGCTTGATCCAGTAACACATCACACAACATGCGGGATTTCTGCTGCTTAATCTCACTTTCTGCTCTTAAGAAGCTAAACTTTGGAGAACAGATATCCAAACTTTCCATCATTCTCACTTTCCGCTCACTCTCAGCTGCATTTCTGAAAGAGAAAAATACATTAAGATTTATTTTTATTTTAATTATATGTTAATGTGGCATTATGGTTTTAAAAACAACACATGAAAGTATAACAGAACATTATATGGGGATAACAGAAACCGTGAAAATACCAGTGACAGGAAGAGGCACAGAAATAATATTAACAACCCCTCTCAAAAACAGGTCAGTGATACACACATGAAACATGCATCTGGTCCAACATGCAAGAAAACATCCTCATTTTGTTCATATTGGTTTGAAAAATAATTGCCAGGTCCTTGCTTTAAAACTACTTCCAACATGGAAAGACCATGTGTTTGGGCCACGAAACATAACTAACTGCATGGTTACACAGCCCAGTAGTTACAACATGACAATAAAAGATAGATTTTCTTAAACCTTGATTTTATTAGGTTAAGCATAATTGTTTGAAAATAATACAGTATGAGAAGTCTCAGGCTATGTAAGCTTTTACGTTTTGTAATATTAAACACGCCTATATAAGTTACATGAATTTATATGCTCCTTTTCACCCAAGAGCCTCAAATGCTTTAAAAATCAAGCTTGCTATGTTGTTTTTATTAGCAGTGAGAAGTAAACTAGAACAATTACAGCAATTTGCTTCCAAAAGAAAACAAACACAAACGTGGGAGCATAAAAATTTGAAACCAGTAATCCTTGCATGTCCTCATTCTTGTTAAGGAAGTGAGACTTGCATAGAAATTAAAGGGGCAATGGGGTTCAGCATTAAGGTCTAAGGACAGAATTAAATCCAACTTTCATTCTCAGTCTTGACACTATCTAATGAGACTATGGCATAGAACTACTTTAACTGTATGTAAACTCTGATACAAAAGTGACAAAATAAATTACTATACCAATAAATAAGATATGATTAGAAAGTTTGGTTTCTTTGTGTCTATGATAGCATCTGGGCTGAAACCGAAACCACAACGCTATGATAGCATCCGAGTACTTAATTTGTGTGTGACTTTTCACTATGTTCTTAAAAGAATGTTAAAAAGAAATAAACCAAGCTGTGTTTAATTTGGTTAGTTTCTGCTTTACCTATATTCTACTGTCACCTCAAAAAAACAAACAGTATCCTTTGTAAGCTGTATCTCCAAAGCTGGTAGTGCTTCATTTCTGTCTTTGCTTCCATCAGGATTAATGCGCATGGAACCATTCATACCAAAGTGAATCCTCAGAGAGAAAGAGAGTTTTTATTGGTATTTTATCTTAACAATGTTTCCAAGCATTACACTAGTCTATTTTTTTGAAGTTATGGACTATTCTTACCTAACCAAGTACATTAATTCTAGTCATTAAGAGTAACACAGCAACAAGGTACTTGCTTATGTACTGCTCAATTCCCAAAGAACCCTCCCCAAGCCAAAACTACTCCAAAGCATAGCAGTTTTTCCAGTGGTCTTCATAATGATCAGGTTTGACTTCTGTATAAAGTAACACACTTTTCTGGTGTATCGCACTTACAATTTTTTCACTTGACATGCTGGTCTTCCTACATAGGTTCTTAAGTCCTCAGGGAAACTAAAAGAAATAAGGCTACTTTACCAGACAATTTTCTGTTAAATGAGGCAGAAGTCACCTGGTATGAAAGGAAAGATTTCAGTTCCCATATTGCCAACACTGTTATCATATCAAAGCTACTTCCAGTAACACCATAAACAAAGCAATTAACATCTGCCATATGTTGTTTTCTGCTTTTCTTTACCTACAACCAAGGCAAAACCTGCAGGTCAATTAAAAATTAATAAAAGAAATAAACTGAAAATTGCACAGATGGCAAAGGAGTGGAACAGACTCTTTCAAACATTCCTTTTACAGATCACTAATGCTTTAAGAGGTCTTACATTTTATAATATATTCTACTGGGAGCTAGTATACTTGAGCAAAGGACAAGCTTGACTATGGTCTCACACATTTTATTTATTACAAATTTACATGGTACATTCAAGTCCTAAAAAAACATAAGATAGAGGGAGTGTCCTACTTCTATACATTGTATATCAGAAAAGGTGGGTTATTTTGTAGCTACAAAAAGATTTAACAGATTAAACTACAGAAATGACCAAAGAAACATAACATCAGATGTATATTTCCTTTTAACTCCTCTTTGTTACATTTCAGGAAGGATGGACATTTTAAATATTTACAGATAAATTAACAGAACATTTCATTAAGCACAGTCTTAAAGTCAACTCTATGTAACTTCCTTGTAGCATTTATTCATTAATTTTTTTCAATTTTAAAACACTTGTGTCTTTCCAAAACTCACTTCTTACAAGTCAGTTCAGGTGATATAGTTATTTCAGCCAAATTTATTTTCAATAGCCATTTCTAATTCTCAAGTGCCATGAATAGTACTTGTCCTGGTTTCAGCTGGGAGAGAGTTAATTGTCTTCGTAGTAGCTGGTACAGTGCTATGTTTTTGAGCTAGGTATGAGAAGAATGTTGATAACACTGATGTTTNTGCCAAAGGGTATAAAAAAAAAAAAAAAAAAAAAAAAAAGTCATCACTACCCATTTACATTCAAAAGCCTTAAGAAATTTACAAAATTTCACTCCGATGTGTTTCATTGCCTTTGATGTCCTGAAATAGGGCAAAACAGACATCTTCTCATTTTAATTACAAAAAAAGCCACGCTAATTAAACTTATGATTTGTTATTCAATGATAGCTAGTAATAAGGAGTTGACAGTTTTTTGTTGTTTTAAAGTAAAAGGGTGAAGTTTTAGAATTATTTAGTGCTATAGAATATTGTAAGAATCTGCTTTTATTTAAAACATTTTACACCATAAAAATAAAAGATTAGTAGCAGCACAGTCAAACTATTATACAGAGATGTAAAAACCAGTGACAATTCACATTATCAAGTTCTAAGGGACAACATGTAATTTCCAGTCAAGACAGTGGGTGTCTTTCCTTTAAGGGATTTGGAGTCAACAATTATCTCTTTCCGAAGAGTATTTTTTTCCATTTTCAGTTATGCAAAAACATACATGCATTATCAATTTTCGGGAACCTTTCTAAACCATTTATCACTCCAAATTTACATTAATAGCACACTACAGAAATTAAACCCAGGACAACCTCTCTCACATAACCATATCATTTCCATGGCAAAACATGCAGTCCACGTAAGTCTCTCCTGCACAACTCACAAGTATCAGAGGATTTTTTTCAACTTTCATTGATTATTTAAGTGACTTTCAAGGCAAAATTGAAAAAAAAAAATCCTCAGATTTTCCAAAGAGCTTTGACTTTCTTCAGTGACTTTATTGTCCTTGTTTAAATTGACATCAAAAAGTAGAAGTACTAATTTCTTCAGAAGGTTTCATTGTTCATTTGTACTCATAAGAAAAAGCTTCTACTGCCCACCATGGATTGCCAATATACTGAACTGAACTTCATTTGGTAATTGCTATCCACAACATAGGAACAGTTCAGAAGTATCCTCCTCATTTGCAAGTCAGGCAAGCAGTAGCCAAACTGTATAAAACAATTTCATGGCCAGGTTATCTCCTCCCACCAGGCAGTCATTCCCCACTTGAGAAAATTCAGGAGCATAAAATGAGTTAATTACCCTTCATGGCCTAGTCTTTCACAAAACACGTCTGATTAACATTATTCCAGCATGACTACCAGTTTTTTACAGGTAATCTTAGCAGACAAGAAAAGCTGGTTTTGTTGAAAAACTATGTACAGATACAGAATCTGTATATCATTAACCCTCCTCATGACAAGAAAGTCCTATATTTGAGAGTTAACTCTAATAAAGAAATAATACATCCTCGGAAGGCATATTCCCTGTTTCCTCTCCCAGTAACAATCCTGGCAGCCAATCTCAGGCTGCTGCAAGATGCATTTTCTGAAGCCTTCCTCTACCTCCCCTCAACATCTTTAAGATGCACAACAAACATTTTTAAAAGAAGAGAATGAAGATCTTCATTATCAGATAAGTAACTTCTGCCTCGTGTGTAGAGGATACCCTTCCTGTATATAACTTCTACAACATTTCCAAATAAGTGACATGACTAAAGGGACTTCTGAAATATGGTTTCTAGATGCATACATAACCGTAACTGATGAATTGATGAAACTTATAAGCTTATTATCAAATGATAACTGAAGGTTGTTTTCATTAAGTACAATAAGTTATTGCATTGGCTAGAAAGCTTAAGAATTGTTTAAGATCTTTCAGGGTCAAAGGATTGTATTTTCCATACTAGAATTTGGCCACATATTCTTTCTCTTTGAAGAGAACTTTTGCAAAATGCTGACTTACATTCCTTAGTAATAGTTTTTTCTTCCGATAATGTAATTCAATCTGTTGAAACAATGTTTTCTTACCATCTAATTTACTCCTTTGCTTATCCAATCAATTTGTAATACATGCAGTAGCCCTACTATCCTGTCCTTCACAAATATGGGTAGCTTTAAACATATATGCAGTCCTGTCCTACCAGTTACTTGTATGATTGTCATGTAAAGACTGGTATGTGCTTGTAAGACTAGTTGCATTTCTCTAACACTAAAAGAAATAAGCATATAGCACTATATCTGATAACCAGCAGGCCCCTGCTACCAAAGATCAGTCTGCACATCATCCCAGGTAATTACTAATATATCACTGCCTTTATTTATCCAGCACACAACCACTGTAAACTGTTGTACTTGCAGCCAAGCATTTTCAGTTCCATCTCCCTCCCATAACAGCAGTGCCACTGGCAAAATATTATGTCAATGAATTGTAAGGTATTTGTTGATATTAGCAGTTCTAAATTAACAAAAATCATGACCTGACACCTTTGTTCAAGATCAATCACTAGGTGACAAAGACTACACTGAATGTAGATCTGATGTTTTCCCTTTTAAAGATTTAGAAAGATTAGAATTATGTTGCAAGTAGAAGGGTAAAAGAAAAACATTAAATGCAAGCCTTTCCTATTAAATATAAGGGGCTGACTTATGTATTCTATGCTAATTACCATAAAGAATGAGAGGGGATTTTTTAATAATCCATTACACTGTGCATTTGGTTAGATTTATTTTTAGTTGACTTTGCAGTACTGAAACACATCGAACTAGAAAAAGCAAACTTGATTCCAAATACAACCTTGGTGGCTAGTACAAGATGTCCATGGGGTTAAAGCATATGACAAAATCCTAAACAAAATCCTAAACATGTCAACAAAACCCCTAATGAGCTCTGCAAAGCATAAACAAACAACGATTCAGCAGTTTTACCATTTCTCTAGGAGACGTGGTTTCACTAGAAAGTTAAGTTACATTTATGGTACCTAAACCATTCACCTGCCAAATTTCAAACCATAGTTCCAAACCAAGTTGTTCAATATTGTTGAAAGAAAGAAAGGCAGCATAAATGTACACACACTGAACATTTTAAGTTTGGCAATTTTTTCCACATGAGTTTATTATCAGAGCATCAGAGCAGAATCATTAAAAATTAAGTACAGAATTTCAGTCTAAATTTCTTAAGGTAAGCTAAAAGAAATTGCAAGTACTGTTTGTAGTGGAAGACATTAAGTAACTGTAAGTGCATGCACTTCTGAGTTTTGTCCCTAGAAAATGCGGTTTTCTGCTTGAAGCAAAGCATTTCAAGGAATAACTGTTCTTTTCGGATACCTTTGCATGGAATCTTAGATTAAGAATAAAGCAATAAACAGAAAATGTAAGTGACTATATCCAGTATTTCCAGCACTGCAGAGAGGCTGCTGAAAGGTTTCTCTGTAGCACTGTTTCAAATCTCTGAAACTTACATTAGCACGAACAAGACACAGGCAACACATACAGTCTGAATGCATAGGAAGCCTTTTTCTTGCCTCTTACCTCAAAGCTTTCTGGTCAAAATACATAAAAAGTTCCTTTCCCAATGTCTCCACACCCCTGTAAACATGTCCAATAAGGAAATCGTGACCAGAGGTTCTCTCCTCACTTGCAGCAGTCTGAAAAATGAATACACACACACAAAGATTAAAACAGAATTGCTACTACTTTGATTCTAGCATCAGCACCCATTCAGCAAGTAGCTGTGTGAAGTACTTTTCCAACTTGGACAATATTAAACCATTTCTCCTTAAGCAGCTCTATCAAAAACAATGAGACTATTAACCCTGGAAGCAGACAGTCACTATTGCTAATGCTATTATAACTTAGCTCATTCTTTTCCTAACTGAAACAATACCTCTTTTTTATCAGGGTCTTTTATGCCTTTTCCTTCAAGACATGAATTCACAAATAGAGTTCCAGGCTGATGTAAACTAACAGGTATAGTCTGGATACTAAATACTTGTCAGAGTGTCAATTCTGCCATTTGCAGACCTCCATCCTTCTCCAAATGCCTCTTGCTGGAGCTTCTACCCATGCTAATAATATGCTTTCAGTGTTTCACATGGGGCATTGTGTATTACAGAAAAGACTCCACTGAGCCCACAAAGATATTTCGCTCTTCCTACTCGTTGAAAGTCTAATCTTGGAAGATGTTGAGCAGCAGGTGGGACACTACTAGAGGACAAGAAAAAGGTAATTGTGAGATTGAAGCAATAATCTTTTCTTGCACTGAAATTATAAGGGACCTCTACAGGCTATGTGGTCCAAACACCTGCTCAAAGCAGGACTGACTCAGGTCAGGCAGCCAAGGGCCTTGTCCAGTCAACTTCAGAATAGCTCCAGGGATGGAGACTCTCATCTCTCCAGCCCTTGTTCCAGGCTTTGACTATTCTTGTGGTAGAAAAATTTTCCTAATACCCAAACAAAATTTCTCCTGTTGTCACTTGCATCTGCTGCCTCTCAACCTATCATGCACCTCTGATAAGAGTCTAGCTGTCTCATCCATACCTTCCTTTTAGGTAGCTCAAGAGAGCAATAAAAACCCAGTTCAATCAGCTTCTCCTTGTGCATCATGTGCTTTAGCCTGTTAATCATACAAGGGGACTCACTCTAGTATGTTGTTATCGTTTTCCTACTGGGGAGTCGAAAACAAGACACAGTAATCCAGATGCAGCCTTGCAAGATCTGAAAAGAAGTAAGAATCACTCCCCTCAGCCTGCTGGCTATACTGTCTTTAGCACAGCCCAGTATGGGGCTGGTCCTCTTCCTTGGAAGGGCATGCTAGTGACTTGGACTCAGCTGGTATAGGACCCTAGGTCCTTTTTTCTGTGGAGCCATCTTCCATCTGACCAACAACCAGGCCTGTGCTGCTTGCTGCTGCATGACATTATTCTGTTCCAAGTGCAGGACTCTGCAACTCCTGCAAATACTGAACTTGAGTTTCTGTCAGCCTGTCAAGTCCCCCTGACTAGCACCTCAAGGTCCCCAGAACCCGATGAAACCTACAAACAGTGTATTCACTGTCATCAGAGCCCTAGCTGCAAGGCACAGATATGCATACTGGTGCTTCAATCACAATGCTCAATTGCAATGCAAATATGTATGAAAGCAACCCTGGCAAATGAACAAGGCTTCAGCTAGTTACTGAAATTTCAGAGCTACTCTCTAGACAATCTCCCACTGTATTATTATCTTGAAATTATATACATTTAGAGGGTTTTATGGTTATTATTCTGTCACATAGAAAAATAAAAATATTTTTTGCATAACATCAACATCAGTTTATTTGCCTATTATCAAAATATGAAGAAAGCAAAATTTTGCTCTCACATAAACAGCACATTCCTTCCAATAAAAGTATTAAGTAAGTTGGTGTGCAGCAAGGTTTATTTTAGTTTTAAGCCACTCAGGTTTGTTTAAACTAAACCAGAGTAAGAAGTGACTGAGATGGAAAACTAACTTGTTTTTTCAAAATATTTTACGTTAAATTCATACCACTTCGGTATCAGGCGAGCCCTTACAGTCATCATAGTACAAACTCTCTTAAACAGCGTAGTCTTCAGCAGCAGCCAAGGCTTTGGCCAAGGTTAGCAGCCACCGTGAGATCCAAAAAGCCCAAGACCCTTATGATGGTCATTTGCCAATGAATGGAGTCTGCCCTGAGGTGACTTTTACTGTACAAAGTTATGAACATCAGCCTATTTGAGGGAATTAAATTTCTTTTTGAAACCATAGGAGCATAACTCCTTACTTCAAAAAGCTTAGTCCCGAAAGACACAAACCTATAAAGACTGATCTGTTGACTGCATATCTTAGACATATCTTGAACCATATTCTTCCTTAAATTGTTCTGTCATTGAAGTACTATCTTACTGAGTCTTAATCACAAATTCTCCTACACTGCCTTATATACACTGAAGGTGGGGAAAATTTCCCCAACTTTCTGTCTGGAGTCATCCAATATACTTACTTGGGACACAAGTAACATACAATTTCTCACAGCTGAGCAAAACCAGGCATGAAAAAAAATAGCCCAGCTGCCTCTAATCAAAACCAGAGGACCGTATCTCCACAGCTCATCAGCTAGGCCTGTTTGCTGACATCCTAACTTCTTCTACCAAGTCTCACAAGCCCAGTAGAGTTTTATACTGGTGAATTATTTTATGCTGTGAACAGACAGGATAAAAACTGGTAGAAAAACGACATACTGTGTACACTGAGAGTAGATGCCACACTATTTATTTAAATAGTTGGACTAATTCAAATTATTTTTTTAAAGAATAGCTATAGAAGTAAAGGTTCCCTTTCTGCAGGCCAACACATACCTTTCTGCATCACTTTTCATTCAGACTTGTGAAGACTTGCAAGGTTACGAAATATTAAAATTAGTAACTGCTACTACCATGTTCCTTGTATTGTAGGTTTCCTGAAGCTATAAATGATATTTTAAAATTCATCTTAAGTGAACAAGGGCGATTCTAAAAGCTTTCCCTCGTTATTCCCTACGTTTCTGCTGCTTCAGCACCCCTTTACACATCCTACCTGCTAAGGCTTATTTATGATGCCGATGACAAGAATATTTTATAATTTAAAGGAAGAATAAAGACAAC
>VYZV01018198.1:0-26445 GCA_013401275.1 Pandion haliaetus | reverse complement strand
GCCTAACCCGCCTCTTCTTTCTTTTACAGTCGCGGCCAGCTGTTGTTTAAGCTTAGACTTACCTTTTGGATGGACGGGAACGTTAATCGAAAAGCTTTGTTTTGTGAGAGCCTTCAGGGGAAACACGGTATATCCTGTTTATTTTGTTCTTACGTGTGAACTTACAATGTCCTCAAATACCTAATTAGCTGTCGCAGGCTTCCTGGTATTGGCTAAAACACCCTTGCAAGTACATCTTCTTTGAAGACTTACGCAGTGCACACTTGGAAGTTAATTTCAACCTTGAAAAAGTCAATATTTAATAGGTTTTTGCAGTCAGTCCAAGTTTACACAAGGAAAATGCTCCTTTCCCTGCTGCATTTGAAGTGAGAACGGGTGTAATAAACTCCACAAGCTTTAAGAAAATTGAAGGAACTCGCATTTGAAGGTAGCAGAGTAGACACCATTTCCTAATGTCCACCTCGTGAGGCATACTCATATTGGTTCAAATCTCTCCATTTTCTTTCTTGTACAAACAGTCCATATCCAGCCTTTTATCTGGGTTCCATCAAAATGCATCTTACTCCTAAAAGAGTAACTTTTATTTTTTTCCTGAAAGGAAGTGACAAAATCAGGTTAAAGTAATTATGTTTGCTGAAATAAAACTGTGAATTCAGGTATGCTACTAAAGTTAGAGTATCCTACCCTATGTTGCAAATGTTTTATGTTTTCTTTTTTCGCAGTGATGTTTTTGCTGTGATCATTCTAAATTAAAACAATAAGGCCATCGTTAGCCAGAGAATTAAGCTCACTACCCAGAGAGCACAAATCACCAATGTTCCAAAATGGTACGTGAAACTCAAACTGATACTTCTGCCGCCCTTGAGTCCTGCCTTACTGCTCTTCCAAGGCAGTTAGAAATTGATGCAAAAGTCAGGTTTCTATAATCATATGTAAGCACCTTAAAAGTTCAGACAATAACAATTCCTGTTACTTTGTTATCAAATATAATGTTTGTCGTGATAAGGGATTATATAACTGGATATTTTTCAGTAGGTGGTTTGAGCAGTGTGTTACAGCAGATTGAGTTTTCAATTCCACATCTAATTCTGCAGGTGCATCAGAGCTGCAATACTAACCATTTATTAAGGTTCTCTACCCCTTTTTGCACTCATGTAAACAATTAATTTTAACTAGAGATTCTGCAGTAACTCACCTTCTGCATGCGCTTTTATTCCACTAAAATTTGAATTCCAGGTACGTACAATCATTGGTGAGCTTTATATTAAAGTGTTTGGTGGTGGCTGATAAATATTTGGGAGTTTCTTCAGTTTAAGAACACTTTAAGAAAAGTGTTCAGGAATACATTTGCAACAAAGGGACGAGAGATAACAGCACTGTAAGAGATACCAGCCTGACAGTTTTATAGTTTGAAACGTGCCCAATGCTGAACTCTAAATCAGGATGGTTTTTAGGTAAAAGTACCTAAATGACAGCAGCTGAATGAAGTTGTTGGGCATAATTATTGCTGATACAGTTTTTTAATGACATAGTAGTGCAGCCAAGACAGAAACATATAACTGTTCCTGTTTTACAGCATTCCAAGTAGAATAATCTTAGCTGCTTTTGTAACAGTAATTCCTTGAGTCAGGAAATCTCAGTTGCTGCCTTTCAGTTTCAACACTGTAGTCCCCAGGCTACAAAGGAACATATTTTGTAACATGCAAGTTTTAAAAGGAGGCTGATGGATTGCTCACAAAATAAAAGCTTTCATTAAATTTATTTCAGGGTTCTTTATTAGAATAATAACATTTCTTGGCAGGTAATTCCATCAATAGTTGTTCACACCTTATTTTGACTTCGAAAAATCCAATGTCCACAAGAAATAATCTCTCCCACAGGTAATTAAATGTGCAAATTTCAAGAACAAACAAGCAAATAAATCTCACTCGAGTATGAGTTTAACATTTGACTATTTTTTACTTCCTGTCTGCTGTTACATCAACAAAATCATAGCATTCTACAGTACTATGATAATTGATATAGCAAATAATAGCAAGTCACCTGCAGTGAAAGGTACAATCTATTTTTAAAACAGAAATTGAGTATATCTACATATGCTCATAAATTTGTCCCCTGTTATTGTAGCTGTGTGCACAGCTGCCTCTGTTATTTTTCCCAGTGGTGTTCTCAGGCACCATTTCTTGATTTGTTTGTTCATTTTCAATATTTACATTCAGATAATAGCAAAATGGAACAATGTGCTCAGAACTGGACACTCATATTTTTGCTGACATAGCTAGTATATTATTGCAGTTGTGATCTCATTAGAAAAAAAAATTAAAAGTACGTTTCTTTCAAAAATTTCAGGTTTCCCAGAATTATTAAAAGTATACAATACTTTTTTTTAATTCTGTTTTCCAGAATTTATACAGAAGCCCCAATTCCCTGCCTTGTTGTACCAGTTCATGTCACAGGACATTTGGCATAAAATTGATGTGGTTAATTTGCAAGAGTAGAGCTGCCAACATCCCATTGCCCAAACTCTTTGTTTTATGCACATTTTCTCCCTTGGATTAATGTGTTAGTTTTAGAACGTTGGTGTGCAATTTAAATACATAAAGTTAAATTTGCAATTAACAAAGCTTTGGAAAAAGATGTTGGCAAGAAATATTATCATATGGCAAATATAGACTAATTTAAATGGAATATCATTTTAGACCAAATAGTAAAGTCACATTTCTCTGAAGGCACACGAGAGAACAGAAATATGCAGAATACAAGCACACCCTGTTCTTCTAATCCAACAGTTTGAAGAACAATGTCAGCATTGAGATTCTCACTAAGGCATAGTTTTTTTCTTCTGGCTGGTTGAAGTACACAATGAACTACAAAGACATTCCCTTTATGGTGACAAAATCTTGGATAAGAAGATAAAGCAGTGGATGACTGATCTGTTTATGGTTGCGTAGAGAGTTAATGTGAACAGTTAAGCACATTCAAAATTGCTCATCCTGTAATCCTAATGAAATCCTTCGTAAACCTTGTGAAAACATTCCCAAATCCTTCTAAATTATGTCTGTTAATGCAATTAATCCAAATAGTTGCATTGTTCAGGGAATGTGTTCTGGTTATGAATTCCTGGTCTGCCAGTGATTTTTGAAGGTCACGCATAGTTGATATGGATGCATAGTTAAATTATTTTTCGTCAGTTTTCTCAAAATAAATAATGCCTTGAGTGCTTGGATCCTTTTACTGGTGGAAAGTTCTTAACCTTCCATTACAGAAAACACACTGTTGTAACTTTGGGTTTTTACAGCTGCAGTTATTGTAAAGATATAAACCAAAGACATTCTTTTGAAATTGCAGTAGAGTGTCAATATAAAATTATGAACTAAGTTGTGAATAACAGTTCTAGTGTGGGAGTTTCTTGCATTTATTTCATTGCTGTAGCCGCAATAAAATGCTACAACTTACGTACTATTCTCACTGAACATGGAGTATACATTGAAAATACTTCCAATTAATGGATCGGAAGTAAAAGGGATAGTTGAAACTTAACAGTACCATCCTAATGTATACCAGTTGAAAACTGGTCACAGATAAGCATATTCCTATGGTTCTGATTCATACACTAAACAAGAAGGTAAATTTCTTATTTATAAGTTTAATACTTTGTACTTTATGTTGCCAAAGCAGGACGTGAGTTAGAGGACAGAGAAAGGATGCAAAAAAACCCAAGCCACTTAATTATGTGTGCAATTATATTACAAAAATCACTAATATTTTGATATTTTCACAATATCACCAGGATTTCCCTGAGTAGTGATTAATAGTATGACAGATTCACCTGTCAATTACTGTTTGGCTGTAAGCAAGTCACCACTCTTAGAAAAAATGGCTTGTTATCTCTGTATCAATTCTTGATTTCCCTAGAGATGAAAAGAAATAATAATCTTTTAAAATCTTGGTTAGTTTGACATGTTAGTTTTCAGCAAAGTAATTTTGCCATTTTCAATCTGGAATTAGATGTGGATTGCTTTCAAACACTGAAAATCATACTTCTTTCCTAAGAGACCCTTGTACTGTATTAATCTCTTGGCTTTTGCTGGAGAAAAAAAAAGAAAAAGCAGAGCTAATCAATCTTAAATCTGAATTTTTCTTCTGTTCAGACCAAAGGGTTAAATCCACAAGGGGGAATTAGACTTAAAAGGAGAGAGGCAAGCTATTCACACTCCCTAAAATTCAGTAATAATTGAGGTCCATCGACTATACTATATCTGCAAGGTAATGGAAACTCTGAACTCCCTATCTAATCAATGGCAAAAGGTAGGCACCTCACCAGACAGTGATTTAGAGTAGAGGCCTCATTAAGTCTTCCCCTCCATTAGCCACACAGGGAACAATGCCAGTTCCTGCTATTGGATACCCTGCTGCGTAACTTCAAGGAGTCACATATTTTCCTTACGCAGTGTAAGGGGAGAGTTATGTCTAATATGATTCACTTGTACACTGAGCCGGGTACTGTCTGGAAGTGCCATGCAGTTGCCTAGATGCCTCTCTGCACTCTGGATTCATAGCAGTGAACCACCTCTTTTGGTCAGGTATCCAAGCAAAGCAATTTTTTTCAAACAAGAGAATGTGGCAGCTTCCTTAAGCTGCTATAGCAATCCATTGATACCTGGTTAATCAGTGGTGAATCCTTTCCCTGGGAAGTGGAGAGCAATTGATCCTGGAGTTTCTAACTCCTGAGAAAGTATGCAGGAGAGTAGAATAGACAATGTTCTGAACCGAGGCTGACTCCATCTCTCTTATCAGAGTGCTTTTACTTTGCATAACGTACTTTGTTTTTAACTAGAGCAATGACTGGAACCAAGGTCATTTAGATAGCCTGGAATTATCCAATCTAATTTTCAGCATCTGACTGCTGAACATAGCCACCTCAGACTTCATGTTTTGTAATATAACTACCTCTGGAAGGATATTCTGATTTTAGGCTGTGATCTTGCCGTTAATTGTAACAAGAGCTTTTGAGAATATGAATTTAATTTTAGCTTGTTGGGAGTGAATCTGCGTCTTAATGGTGTAGTTATTTAGTTATGTTATTAAGTATTCAGTATCCATCTACACCCAGTAATTTATTTTTTTTTTATTGAAGGGAAGTGCTTTACTACTAACAAGATTCCTCTTTCTCCATCAGCGTACCTACTAATCCAGTTATAATGGCAGTTCCTTTGCTGGCAGGAGATCAGCAGTCCATATGCTGCTCCAAATCCGATCGAGTACTTTGAACCTGGCTGTATGACTATTGTGTGATTTGTGTGACTATTTTAAGCCAGGAGGAGGGGGAGTTGTGGAGACCACTACAATATTCTCCTCACCATGTTTCTGTTCAAGAGTTGACCGGGTAAACATTACAAGAAACTACACCTCTTGGAGCAGACTCTGAAAGCAAGATACATAGAGATAGCCAATTCCACCTACATATGAGGTACATCTTGAAGTCTTGATGCTTGTGCACATCCTAGGGACAGAAAATTGGCTACAGCAGAAACTTAGCTTCCTGGTAACATAGGTATGCTCAAGGCTAGGCAGCACTGGCGTGGAATGTGGGAAGCCCTAGTTTTTGACTTCTTGTGTCCTCTGAGATCAAACTATTACAGACTAAGTATTAGATTTTTTTGTGTGTTAGAAAGCAAATCTGGAGAAAAAGATCTGAAAATATATGGATTCCTTCAGAAATGTTCCGTGTAGTACACAAATTATAACATTTCAAAGTTCCACAACCATATTAAGCAATATCAAGTTTCTTTCCTGAATTTCTCTTTCTAAAATATTATGGCCAAAGGAGAAAACATCTTTTGCAGTTCTTAAATTACAGAGTAATATTGGAGAAGAATTGACTAAGACCCAGCCTAAATTCAGAAAGAAAAATGTCGGAAAATAATTGAAAAAAGCCAAAGTTATTTTATACATTTGTACTGAAAATTATAGACTCCTTAAAGGCTCTTATTCCCTTCCCAGATAAATCATTTGCTTGCTTTTAGATACTCAAATCCATCAGCATAGGTGCCTCTACCCATTCACAATAGCATAATCTTATTTACAGTCATAGTTTAACTTCATTTGGAGAAGCAAATTTGACAGCAATGTGCAACTGCCTCAGGGTAGGAAGAGCAGATCTTACTGAAGCTGGATATTCATGGCATAAGTACAGACAACCTACCTAGCAACTTATGAACAGTGCTTATAACTTCGATGCATCTTGAGACACAGTTCAGTGCCAGTAGTCTTCCTGGTTTTGTTGATGGATATTGGCTCCTCCCAAATCAAGTAAAAGTTACTACATTTGTCTGGAGGAGAAAAGAAAATATTTAAAAGTTGAAGTAATTTATTCAAAGGGTAAAGCATTGAAGACGTTTAAGAAAAAGTGTCCAGCAGTGCCTCTATGCTATCTACATGCTAAAAGATGAAAGGAAAAAGGAGAAAATTGGTACCTGGAGAGAGGCAGAAACATTCTTTGTAACCTTCTTGCCAACATTGCGTTTATACATACAGTGGTCTGAGGTGTATTCTCTTACCCTGAATGTTTTACATCTAAGATTAACACCTCAAGGAAAAATAAGAGGATTTAGAAGAAGATGATTTTGGGATGAATAACTTGGCGTTTTTCCTTCAGGGTTAGACGATGTACTTTAATGCTGCCCTGAAAAACTTTAGGGTAATATTTGTTGAAGCATAGATAGTATTATAAGATCCATGAAACTCTGATAACAGACCAAAATAAGTGAGGTTTGCTGGGCAAAATGCAATGAGGGCCATAGCAAAAACTGTCCTAGCAGATGCAACTGGTTTTTACTTCTCTGTTACACAAATGCTATGATTCCTAGTACCTTGCTGCAAGCCTTTATCAGCTGCATATGTATATGCAGCACTCCGTTTTAATTAGCCCAAAGATTCAAGGCTTAGAAGGAATAGCAGGGGTCTCTAATTATCTTCACAAACTAGTGATCTGCCCAGAAGATGAGGAATGAATAAGCATTAAGCAGTCAGAGGCCAGTATTCAATCACAGAAAGAAGCGGGGAGAGTGGAAGATAAAGAAATGCAATTTTCACTGACTAGTCTGGGCCTTGAAAATTACTAAAAATAATCCTTCTTTAGTAAAACACACCAATTCTAGACATAGAGGTTTTTTATTCTTATCAGTAGTGTTGGACTAGATATTTTAGGATAAATTTTTTCTCATGTCTGTGCCATATTTCTGATACTTTTATTTTAAATGTATTTGTTTAGGCATCAATAGCATTTCTTGAAGGACTCAGGAGAATAATGTTTTCCAAGCATTGTTCATAATTTTTCAGTCCAAGTTCCAGGGAAATAAAGACTACTCTCTCCTTCCCTTGAAAAAATTTATGACATTGGGATTTAAATCATTGCTATTCACAAAGTGGCCTTGACAAAAAAAGGCTGAGGATTATCTCTTTAGCAACTTTTGAATCAAAGCTGCATTATTGATATGAAGCTAAAAAGGCTTTGCAGTTCTTTATATAATTAAAAGCAACTGTTATTATGGAAATTTTTCAGAACAGCTGTTGTATTGGAAGAAAGGTTACACTCTTCTCATCAGTAATCCCTTTAAATCTGTGACATGATGCATAGCTCCTCAAACAATGCTGGTAAATCAAACAAAAACTGGATGCCTTCCATACATATATTTATTACTTGCACCCCTATCAGCACGTCATGTAAGAATGCAATAACAGAACTCAAACGGGCTAGTGAAAATAATGTGAATGTCCCTTTCTATGAACTTTATTTCCATTTTTGTTCTTATTTTCTAAAATACTCATTTTGTACAAAAGTGGTCTCTGGCTTCCTGATGAAGCCGTACAAGCACTGGCCCAAAGAGCTTACAATTGCTACTTTATTCTTGAACATCAGTCAACGGTAACAGATTGGAAGCAAGGATAGACCTTGCTGAGTTTGGTAACGGCTAGAGACAATTTTGAAGTAGGATAAAAAGCTTTAGCTCTTTATGAATTTCTGCCTTTCCTTGTGGAGAGTGGAAAAGGATTTTTCCTCCTGGCTGGAAGGAAGCAGTGTATGAGTGCTGCAGCTGAGGTTTTCATTTTGTTCCTGGCTTTCAAGCCAGTGAGAGCTTTGGAAAGGGGAGAAGGACCAGCCAAGATTTTTTTTTTTTTAACCTCGAGGGGTAAGAAGTACTACGGAGCAGAAGGAAGCAAAAAAGAAAACAAACGTGGGCCTCAAAGCCCAGAATTGGTTAATGAGTTGCTGGGTTTCAGAGTGCATTTTGTAGACGTGAGGCAACTCAGAAGCGAAGGAGCCTGGGCTTGTACAGAAGCAAGAAGAGGCTTCTTTTTCAAAGTCCAGCTACTGGGGTGGACGGACTGGCGGAGGCGCAGCGCTGCGGGTCGGGTCTGCCGGCGTCCTGCCGGTCAAACGGAAAATGAGCCAGCAGTGCACCCTTGTGGCCATGGGGGCTAACCGCAGCCAGTGCTCTTCGGGTGGTGTGCAGGCACCAGGTCAAGAGAAGCGATTGTTTCTGTTTAGTTAGCACACGTGAAGCCACATCCAGACTGTTGTGTGTAGTTCCTCAGCACAGGAAGACATTGACAAACTAGAGAGAGTCCAGCCGAGCTCCGCCAATGTGTTTGGGGAACTGGAGCACATGGTGGACAGCGAGAAGCTGAGAGCAGTGTTTGCATAGCAGAAGAGAAGGGCAAGGCTTTCTACACTTCTCTGATTGCTGTCTTCACCTACTTAAGGAAAGGGGAGGTTGTTAAGGATGCAGAGGCTCTTCTCAGAGGCGCACAGCAAAAGGACAAGAGGCAATGCAACACATTCAGGAAATGAAATCTTTACTATATGAGAAAAACAAAAATTTATGAAAAGGGGTTAAGCACAAGAGTAGGTTATCCAGGGTGCATGTGAAATCTCCACCCTTGGAGGATACTCCTGGGAAACCCTGCAGAACCTGATCTCGCTTTGAATATTGCCTTGCTTTGAGTGGGACATTAGACTAAGTGAACAGCAGAGGTGTCTTCCAGACAAGAGGTGTCAAGCAGATTTGCTTGTTTCTGTGAGTCTAAGATCCACCCTGTTTGTCAGCCAGATTTCTCTTGCTGTGTTTTTGAATTCTGTGTGAAATTCTTCATGTTACTTAAACAAATTTCAAATCGTATTTTGCACAGGCTGCAGCCCTTAGTTATGTTTTCCCCTTCTGATAATGAAATACCGTGTCTAAGAGGTGTTGGCAGAGGACTGTCAGTCAATAAAGAGTTGCTGATTAAACTGCTATAGCAGTAAGAGGTGGGCCTCTGTGCGACAAAGTTTCTCATGATTTGTGAAGTGGAGAGAATGTTGCTTTGGCAGCAAGGTTGTTTGGCAGGGTATAACCTGATAGAAACTGATAAGCAAAGTGTTTGACAGGAGTCCTGGAAAGTTCAAAAAGACCAAAACCTTGCTTTTAGATGCACTTTTTCAATGATTTATTCCTTTGCCTTTGGATGTTTTGAACTCACTTTACTGTATTTCAACCTTTTGCCTTCAGTTCCCTTATGCAGGCTTCAAAAATGGTGAGAATTTTGAATTAACGGAGTGTGGCCCATCAGAGGCTAAGGAAGGTTGTTAAGAAAGTACTAGTGAACTGTGCCTGTTCTTCTACCCATCTTAAGTCAGATCTAGGGAAAAAAGAAGCTACGTAAAACAGTGGATAAAAGTGTCAGCACTGTAAAAGGTGTTAGACAATGGAGTAACTAGGGAAGGATTAACATTGGTTACTACTAAGTAGAATCTGGTGAGGAAAAAAAACAACCTGAAAGAACTACATAAGATAAACCAAAGATAGCCTGTAGCTGGACTTCAAAAGCGCACTGGATGAGGATTTATAGGATTTATATCTACAAACAACACCAATAATATCTGAATCATGAAAGTACACAGTAAGAAGCTGTCCAAAGACATAACCAACTACAGTAGTCTTGGGTTTGAGCAGACTGCTGTCTTGAAAAGTAAGGCCCCTGGACTCTTTTTGTAATAGTGGGAAGCTTCCACTATGGCTCACAAGAGGTTTTGTAAAATATTTAAACAAAGGTGATAAAACCTGTTGAAATTCACAGTGACCACTAATTGTCCTATTTTATATTTGTTTTTTCAAAGGGGGAAAGACCTGGCTTTGATCAGCTATAGGCTGATTTACCAGAAAGCGAAACTATACCAACAAGTGATGACAGAAGAAGGGATGCAAACCACTAAAAAAGAGTCAGTGATACTGGGTAGGTAAGAACAACATTACCTAGATCATTGTCTGGGGGAAAAATTATCTTGAGAATCCTCCATCTGTAGAAGTCTCTGTCCAAAGTAACTTAAGTACAGTTCAGCTACTGCTAAATAGATTTTGCCCTCAAAGATGTGGAGGAAGCTGACTTCTCATAAGTCACTTTCAGCCTAATATGCTCTGGTTTGGGAGCACTTTAAGAAAAATAGGTTGCTTTCTTCTAGGAGTTGAAGTTTTTGAGTTGTCTTTTTTTTTTTTTTTTTAAACTGAGAGTTTATATCTATCTCAGTTAATTCATTAGGGCTTCTTTTCAAAAAGTAGGGATTTGCTTCTATGAATTGTCTGTCATCTAGAGCATTTACAGTGATCTGGTTGCTCAACTGTCTTTCAGGTGTCAGAAACTAAAATGTTTAGAGGTCTTCTCTAGAACCTTGTCAACACTTAATTTTCTGGTTTGCAGCAAGAAGCAAAGTCAGTGAAGTTTTTCAGTAATTGGAGTAATATATTCCCTGTGGTTAACACAGCCACGCAGGTGGGCAGCCTCCTTTTACATCAGGTGTATCATCCAAGCAATCTCCAAACAAAGGGTATGATGAATTATGTTGTGAGGAGAGGTGTCTGCCAAGGCACTCTGGGATTAGTGTTAGAACTGGTCTTATTTAACATCTTCGTTAATGATCTGGAAGAGAGAGTAAACAGACCATTAATTAAATTGGCAGATATTACACAGAAATAATTCTAAGATCCTAGCTAGACTAGAAATAAAGGCAGACTAAAAACAAAGACAGGTATTAAAAAAATAAGAGTAATTTGGGAAAACAGTTTCTCTTTGCCTACAGCCACATCTGGGTCATTTTACAGATTGTGATTGCATGTGCACTTGTATCGTCTGTACATTTAAACACTTTATTTTACAATTAAACACTCAGCAGCTTGAGAGAAGTAACAGCTACATGAGATACAGGGTTTCCTTGTTTTTAACAGGGATAAGGGGCTAAGGTAGTAGAAAACAGTATGTTTTGGTTTCTTACTTGATCAGATGATCAGAAGAGTGCACTACAGCATATCTTTAGACAAAGTTTAAGTGATCCTGTCTACCCTGCATGTTTACCTGTCAATATCAGTATACCTTTTATCAGTACAGTAATTTTTGACCATTCCTAAAATGTTGAAGGGAACAGGGCTAAGAGTAGCACTTGATAGAGCCCTCTACAGACACCCCAACTTGATACTTGTAACTTTACTTTTTTAGATCTTTCAGGTGGTTTAATTTATTTCATATTTTCACAAGTAGCTTTTAATCAGAATTGCATGTGGTCTAATAATGTCACCAAACTTGTTTGATGATAAGATTTCTAGAAATAATGGGGTTTTGAATTAATTCTCCTTTAATTTCTTACTGAATTAATGTTGTATCAGCAGTTTCATGATTTTGATAGGGTTCCATATCAATCTATCCATGCTGCAATCACCACTATAGTCAAGTTTCCCATTTAAAATTTATTTTTAAAAGAAAAATGAAACTCATTATTTGTTATATGCCAATTTTATACAAGGTCTTGTAAAGTACAGAAAAGAATAGCTATGATCAGCTGCTCTAAAAATCAGACACATACAATCAAACAACACAGAATACAAATCTGCTTGATTTTTCAGAAGTTGTGAATGTATTTTATGTGTAATGTTCTGTATAGACTGAGTACAAATAGAGTGTATTCCTTACCCGTGTCAGTGAGACAGAGCTGTCTAGGCCACAGTAATGTGGGCTGCATGCATTTCGCTTGGAAAAATCAGTTGTTTCTGTAAACCGTGGATAAATCCGCACAGCACGGGTTAAGTTGGAAATAAGCAGTGTATCTGTAGGACACAATATTGCAGTTGTTGTGGTGCTTGGAAGTCTACTTTAGTTCTACTTGCAAGCACAGGAAGCAGGCTCCTGATACAGCAGCGCTCTCAGGAGGAAGCTGGCAATATAGCAGAATCTGAATAAGTCAAAAACTAGAAAAGTATTACTGCAAGTGCATCTGTCAAACCAGGGGATGCAGGAGAAAATGAGGTGGTGACAGGTTGGGCAGAAAGAGGAATAGCATAATATGAAGTGAGTTAATGATGCCAGCAATTTTTAGCAGTTGAGAAGGTAAGGGCTGCAAAGGCAAGGTGGCACTATATGATTTATGTGCAAGAAGTAGGCAAGGTGATATTTTCTGAAGTGTATGTTTTAAGCTGCTAGGCTAAGTTCAGATGTTCAATTTCACTGTTGTTCAGGATGTAATTATAAAAACTAGGTTGCTGGAATTACCCAGTTATTCAGTGATTTGCTATCTCTTGTGTTCCAGTCCAAATGAGATGACTTGCTACTGAGAAATATTTATTGAGAATCAAAGGTTTTATTTTTCTTGTGCCACTTATATGCTAAAAAAGGTCCATTCATTTCAATTGAATTATTACTCCTGACTTACCCTATTAAAAGTAAAAAAAATTAACTGAATTAAAAATACTTATTATAAAGATGTATTTTTTAAAAGAAGTCATTGACCTGGCCCAACATGCCTGTTATTTTCATCTTACTCATAAGAAATTTTAACATGTGCTGGATAGCAAAAATAAATTATGCCATTCCAGGTACCTGAGTTATTATTCATACAAACAGGATAAATACTAAAGGAAATTAAAATAAGCAGAAAACTTAAACTGAGCTCTGGTATTTTCTTTAGGAAAATCAGTGAAAATTGAAGAAGTATAAACTTTGACAAAAAGCTACAGTATTACTCTAAAAATCTTCTAATAGTATGAAAAATCAAGAGGTTTCTCACATTTCCTTGGCAAGAATTTCTTTTCAGTGTCTGTTTGTTTCAAGATATTTTTTTGCAAAAATGAGTGTATTTCATTGGTGTTATACGTGCAATCTATATTTTGTGAGCTGAGCAAGTATTGTTGGGATGAAGTGTATGTTGTAGATACAAAATATTGTTAGCGTAACCTAGCCCTGAAGACTTCTAAAAATAAATTAAAGAAGATGAAACAAATAGATTTTGGTATTGTGTTAAAACAGTGTTCATTTGACCATCCATATTTCCAGGCTTATCTAGTATCTCCAACTACTATTTTCTTGCTAATTGTAGTCTTAGGTATAAGCTGCTAAAGCTCTCACTTCAGGTGGTGACTTCTTAGTCTAGAATGAGTTTGATACCTCTTCTTGAAAGGTGTCTAAACAATGTTTAATGATGAAACTTGAAGCTAAAGAAAGAAGTTAACCAGACGGAATAGTATTCAGAGCATTGTATATTAGGGGGCATTTAAAAATAATAAATAACA
Source organism: Pandion haliaetus (assembly GCA_013401275.1). NCBI lineage: Eukaryota > Metazoa > Chordata > Aves > Accipitriformes > Pandionidae > Pandion > Pandion haliaetus. The sequence continues at coordinate 12,853 of VYZV01018198.1, read as the reverse complement.
GCTGTCAAAGGAAGCTTGTTGAAGTAAGTTTGCAGTAAGTAATAATAAATAATCTTGGAGGACAGCAGTTGAAATTTTCAATAAGTAAACATGTGGTCAGGTCAGCTTGTAGTACAGTAGTTACTAGTCACCGTGAGGATAGTAGCTTTTCAAATGGCAAAGAAAATGGGATGTGCATTCATCAGTGTATGACTAATGTGCTGACAGAACCCTAATTATGTCATGAACACAGGAATGCTGTAATGCAACTTCACCATAAGGGACTTAAGGCCATAAATATATTTTACCAGCTGCTGTGTGGAAGGAAAACCTATTGCAAGAATTTGTTTTTTATAGGACTACCAAAGAGGTGTTGATCATTGAATCAAGTCATGAATTCTCAAGATCATAGTAATCAGAGAGGGCTAAGTATCTATTTGATGTAGGAAACATCTGTTAAAGAATTTCTCCTGAGTCTCATCAGTAGTTGGCAAGTCTCAATGCTTTAGCAATGTTTTCATTATTGCTGTGTCTATAAAATGGCATAATGTGTTTTGTACTACTGGTCTTTTCTGTATTCTCAGTGCAAACTAATAACAGGTATTTTAATTCCAACATCTTGTTAGTAGTTGGAACAATATATAAAATAAAATAATGTAGTGCTTTTCATCTGCGTAGTCCTATTTTGGAAATTTCAATTTCTGTGCTAATGTAAATCACTTAGTATGAAAATAATCTCTATCTAATCTATGAACTGCACATCTAGCTCTGTTTTAAAATTAAGACCTCGTTACTTTGAAACTGAAGAAGTAACTATGTCCTTTACTGTGTTAGTCTAAAAGTAGATGTACCATTACATGTACTCCTTTTTCTTTATTCTGTACACAGAAAAGACAAGTTTCCTAATGAGCATCTATTAAGAACCTGATAATCACACCTACTCTAATCTTAGACGAGAAAGCAACAGAAGTAAAATAGGCTAGCCTGTCATAGGAATTGATGTGCCAAGCCAAATAAATAGACCATTTATCTATTGTTTTAAAGGAACTGACAATGGCCAGCATCAAATACTCCAGTAGAGTTGAAACGAATTGCGCACTGGGGGTATCCGTTTAAAAAAAAAAAAATTCAAANATCAAATACACCAGTAGAGTTGAAACGAATTGCGCACTGGGGGCATCCGTTTAAAAAAAAAAAAAATTCAAAGATTTTTCAGTTAGGCTGAGGCTGAAATTACCTTTTAACATTGCCTGGTATCTCTTTAAAAGTATCATTGCTAGAAGACTAGGGCTTAAGAACTTTAATACATTGATAATTTATTATTTTTTGTGGTGAATTTGAGGCCACTTTACCTTTAGGTAATTTTAAAGTAAACTACAATTTTCCACACAAACCTCATGGACAATGTAGATGCTTTACAGTAAAGCCTGTAAAGCATACCCTCTTGACTGGTGGTGCTTGGGCTGTGCCAATCTGCTGAACGAGGTCTGGGCACACGTACATACACAATATTCTTTATAAGGAACCGCGCATTTTCATCAAACAAAAGGAAAAGATTCATGTACAGATGCTAGTGGACAAAATATTTAGCCACTATGCTTCTGTTTCATCCAATTTGAGCAATGTTTAAAGAAAATACTTTTTTGGTGTTTAGAACAGTTGTGCATTACAGACCATGCACCAAGACATTAAACTTGCCTGTCAAAGACACCACTTTCTCTTATCTATTCTCTATTTACAAATCTTCACCAGACTAAGACACACAGCAGAACTGAATGAAAAAAACCAAGTTGTACACATTTTTCTTAGAAAAGGAATAGAGTTGAAGGGAGGGGGAGATCTTGACTAAGAGATGCATGATAAAAGTTGAAGTCATCAGAATTCAAGTTGTGGTGCCTGTTCTGTTTTGTTTAACAGTTGTGATAACAGTGAAGTTTGAATAAAGGGGTATATATTTTGCTTTCATTTCCTTGCTTTTATTGGTTTGTCATAACTTCTGATATATCTAGCAAGACTAATTGCTTTACATCTATGAAAATGTATTTTAATATTCTGTCTAGTGTAACAATATTTTCATTAAATGTATGCTTTTTCTGTCTGCTGCTATCACAGCATTGTTATTTTGTGGTGGAGAGTTCAACACATTAATTACGTGCTTTACAATAATATTCCCTTTCAACTTCAAGCCTGTTGTCTTTCAATTTTCTTGAATGGCTCCTTGCTCTTACATTATGAAAGAGGATAAATAGATGGTCACATTTACCTCTTCAGATTCAACTTAGATTCATTGCTTTTCAGAAATTGTGAGCAGTAGCAAAGAATGTCATCTAGAACTAAAAGATTTCAGAGAAATGAATTAAAAATATATGCATGTGTATGCATTCTTGTCTTCCCTACAGTTAACATACTTCAGGAGCATGACTAGACCTCCAGCTGAGCTGGCTGTATGTAACTGATAGTTTCTCTTCCTTTTGTCCCTGCTCTCTACTGGTCACCATCCTCCATTCCTCAGTAATTTTTTTTTATGCATTAGATTTTAGCAAACAAATATGTACTTATGACTATGTATGGAGTATCATCATCTTTATTTGTATGCTGTGTTGTCTCTAATAGTCTTTTTCGTTAGAATGACTTTAATCTGACTTTTGCTTCTCTCAAAAACAACCCGGTATTGAACATACCCAGCATCTTAATATAAAGTTCAGTAGTTAAACAGTGCTTCTCTTACTTTCTTAATAACTGTACTAAAATCAGTATTCCCGAAGTAGTGATAGTATCTCATATGTAACATGTAAGGTTTTGTTGCTCCTGCAAGTAAATTGCAACTGCAAGGTCACTCATGCACACAACAGACCTTGCAAATACACGTAGCTATCTGTGTGTAGTCGTGCCTGAATTCTTATAGGCAGGAAAATTACTTAGTTAGGAACTCATGCTTTTTCTGTGGTGCCAGATGTACGAGTGGAAAAGGATTAGTGTTAACATGGGAACCCTAACTGTACCATTAAAGACTTATCAACTGCTGTGAAATATCTGAAGAATTTGTTCCAAATCTGAGTTAAAATAACTCTGTTAGAGGAAGGGAGTGACAAGGCTGTAGAAATAATCAATATTATAAAAAATTACAAAAACTTCAAAAAAAAAAAGAAAAAAGAGGCAGACAGACAGTGGCAGGTGTCATCTTTGGATCTGGAGTACTTTTATAGTCATCTGACTTGTGAATTTCTCCCATTTATTACTATCAAAGAGAGGATGAAACAGCTTAGCTTCAAGGCAGTACCTAAGCGCTTTACATCTAACTCTAAGCACCTGGCTCTCTTCAGAAAGAAAAGCTATTCATCTGTCAGTCTCCAGCTTGAAACTGGCAGTTCCCAGGCACTGTTAGCCAGGTACAATTACGTCAGTTGGCCCAAGACATTAGGCTCACTGTTAAACCATCACAGATTTCTAGGGAAGAACTAAGTTCCCTAGTTCGTAACCCTGCACTTGGCACTGGTGAGGCCGCACCTTGAGTACTGGGTTCAGTTTTGAGCCCCTCACTACAGGAAAAACATTGAGGCGCTGGAGCGTGTCCAGAGAAGGGCAACGAAGCTGGTGAGGGGCCTGGAGCACAAGTCTTCTGAGGAGCGGCTGAGGGAACTGGGGTTGTTTAGCCTGTAGAAAAGGAGGCTGAGGTGAGACCTTATTGCTCTCTGCAACTACCTGAAAGGAGGTTGTAGTGAGGTGGGTGCTGGTCTCCTCTATCAAGTAACTAGTGATAGGACGAGAGGAAATGGCCTCAAGTTGTGGCAGGGGAGGTTTAGCTTGGATATTAGGAGAAATTTCTTCACTGAAAGACTTATCAAGTATTGGAACAGGCTGCCCAGGGCAGTGGTGGAGTCACCATCCCTGGAGGTATTTAAAAGACATATAGATGTGGCACGTAGGGATATGGTTTAATGGTGGACTTGGCAGTGTTCGGTTTACGGTTGGACTCGATCATCTTAAAGGTCTCTTCCAACCTAAATGATTCTATGATTCTAATTTTAAGAGTTAGTACTTTGGATTACTTTAAATGCTGAGGTTAATATTGCAGAAAGATTGATAGCAAAGGATATAATAATGAGGTGGCTGTAATGGTTGCAGTCTTCTAGAATCCATCAAAGTCCACAGCAGAAGATCTTCTTTAAGACAATTATGATTTGTTCATCCTGAATTCAAATGATGCCTTACATTCATCAGTGGATTCCCAGGTCACGTAGACATGCATTGAGATAGACAATGCTAGAAAAAACAGGAAAGCTTTTCTAGCTAGACAAGCTAGAAAAAAACCCAAAAAGGGTTTTACTGAATAGCATTTTACTATGCATTAGAGCAGACCAGAAGTATGTACATGGGCAGTTACCACGTCTCTGTATCTCAGGTGAAGTGTAGTAATTAATAGCTGAGAAGTGGCTATCTCCAGCTGAGCTCTAACAGAATATTCACAGATTACTAGCTTTTCTGAAACCATGCTGAGAAAGGAGTGTGGTTTATAGTGTTTAACAGTACCTAACCTGTTAAAAAAAATTGCTTCAATTGGTTGTCCACAGAGTACTTAATGCAGTATAGCTAGACTCATAAAATTAGCTCAGAAAAGGAAAAAAAGGGGTCAAATATATTGTTTGCAATAAATAGATCCCAAGCGTACCTCCTTTGACTTTATTAGGCATACACTAGGGATGAACTTGGCTCAGTCTTTCTCTGGTTGATACTAACCTCCGGTTGCTGATGCCATTATTAAGTTAATTGTTTGGATCATCAATCTGTGTCAATGAAGCTTTCAGAGTGCTTGATGAGATTTCAAGCATCAAGCTGTGAGGCATTAAAAAATGATGAATTTATATCCAGGTAAAACGATGCCCTTCAGCTATAATAATGAATCACTACTTTGTTTACAAATGGGTATTCATCATGAGCCATGGCATGCACAGACATTTTTTAAGGGGAAAGGCATTAGCACAGTAAATGATCTTTGCAACTAAAGCTGAATACACAGCAAAGTGAAAAAGGAGAGCATGTCAAATTATCTTTTCAGAAAGGAATTATGAATGCAAATTCACACTGGTGTTGCCTGACCCATATTTAAATATTATAAAAGGTACAATTCAGTATTAAGATGTCCTTTTTCAGTAGAGACGAATCAATACAATATACTTCCTCTAAAAGTTTCGTTATTGGATAGAATTTCTCAGTATACACTTTTAGATCCTGGAGTAAATACTTAATCTTTTACTCAAAATGAAAGGCAACTTCCTCTAACAGGCAGCAGGTGCCAGTGGTCTACCTCCCACCATTCTGGCAACCAAGGAAGATTCAACTATGTTGGCTGTCTCTCCCCACGCTGCTTGGTTGGGAAGATTAATATCATTTTGTTAGGCCTGTCAGTCCAAATAACTGTGTGATCACATCACAGGTAAATTTTGTGTAATTAGTTGGTCTCACAAAGGCAGTGAAGATACTACTGCACAGGCTCAAGCAGCCAGAAAACGTGCACAGAATTGCCAGAGGTCTGATGCTGTGATTGCCAGCAAATTACTAATACTGGGCAGGTTATAGTTATCAGAAGTATGGCCACCTGTCTTGTAATCATACCTGGATCATGCCTTACAACTCTATATTTGGAATCTAGTTTATTAGTGTTACAACTCCAGAGTCATCAGTACTGTCTAGAGAAGTATCTTCCATGCCATAATGTCTGAGTTCTTATTACACATTTCTAGTTGTCCAGAAAACCCACTACATTGGTATTTTACAGTGGATTATACAGATGAGCAGTTATTGAACCAACTTTCAGTACTGGGGATGTGTCAACACAAAGAGTTCCACAAAGCTAGAGTATAAACCAGAGACACATTAATACCCCAGCAGTAAACTGCTGCTGTGAAGATCTCGATAAGACATTTGTTAATTTTAAAAGCACCAAGCCTCTCACAATCTTTTCGTTGGGAGAGGAATATACTGTACAAAATGCAAGCATGGCAAAAGTCTGTAATCAAATGATCCAAGCTGGTTACCGTCATTCTTATGATTAAATCCTAAGATTCCTGAAGCAGCCTTCTTAGGATGCCCTGTGTCTGAAACTCCTTAAAGTAGTCTTGGAGGATCTCTTCAGCAGTTAGGTTGCAATTGTCTCAACAGCTCAGGTTGACAAGAAAACAGTACCCTGGTCAAAGTGACGCATTTTGATGGAACTTTTGGTGTATGTATAAGTGTTTCTGCTAGATAACCAGTGATTCTGAAGTTAAGGAACATTTGTTCTTTCCTCAAGGTATGAGGAAGGAATTTGTGAAGTTAGTGTGCTAACAGCATTCATTGTTCCCCTTTCTCTGTGCAGAATGCTTGTCAGCCTAGCCACTGAGCAGAAGGGGAGGAAAACTCAGAATAAACAGTAAGACTTTCATACTGTTAACATGATAGTTACCTTTAACATTAATCACATCAATCCCAGGGCTTGTTAAATTTAAAATAGAACTGACACAAACTTCAAGATGGAAGGTAATTTTTCCACCTTAAATTTGAAATGTGCTGTCAAAAGTTTTGTTTCTGAAAGGAAAGGATGGGTAAGGGATGACTTTGTCTTATTTATGAAGTGCAGTGAAATTTGGAATAATTTTGTACAGCTTCAAGGCAGTAAGTAATATCTACAGTGACTATATGTTAACAGCGCTTACTGCCATCATGCATTATTGATTCTTTTTTTGTGAAGAAAGGCATTTTTTTTTCCCCTTAGTTGTGGAGTTGTCTGCCAACATTCTGTGAAAAATTACAAATAGCTGTAGGAATTGTTTACATAAGGCAGGAATATCCTTGCAAAGATAGGCTGGAAATGTTGTAGCAGTTCCCATTTCTACAATGCATCACAAAAGAATCACCTTTGTGTTCAGAATTTTAATTTACAAACACAGATGATTGAAGTTCATTTGGCTGAAGCAATTACTGTTTGTCTGCCTGGCGCTCTCTTGGAGATTATTGCTTCTGCAGCAGGAGCAACCACACATGAAACAAGTTCTGAACAACTGCTCTTTACTACCCAGGGTATTAAAGTAACCCTAAGCAGCATCAATATAATTTTTTATGGTGATCTGAGTGAGACAGTGAACCATCTCTGATGGTTCAGGAGTTGTTCCTGTTGTGGGAGCAGAAGCTTTCAACAGAGAGGCAGGGAAGACAGCCAAGAATGGTAAATTCTACATCATCTGACTGTAGCTATAATAATGAGCCTTCTCAGATGTTTCTTATTAGTCTGGTTTGACTTACATTCAAGCAGAAGTGTTTGTGTCTCAGAAACTAGGCATGCTTCATCTGAAATTCTAGCCCTGTACCTTCAATAGGTCTTTAATACCAACTCATTTAGTATAACAATCTTACAGTTTTTAGCCTGAAATTATTCTCTATAATTTTACTGAAAAAACTATTTCAGTCTAGTGCTGAGAACTTGATTTTTTTGAATAATTTTGTCGATTTGTTATATGCATCATTCACAGTAAGATTTGTAAAATATAAAACAAATGTATCTGTAACGCAGTACAACAAAGTAGTGCATCCGGAGTTACATAGAGGGAGCTCTTGCTTCGTTTTTCTAATGCAGTAATGCAATAAATATTTCTGGGCAATGACACATTTTGAGTCAGGATGAAGATTATTTGTTATAGGCTAAAACAATAGCACCCAACAGTATTGTGGCATTTGCTGACTTTCTCATTTATCTGATACAGAATAATTAATTTTCCTTAAAATGCAGATGTTTTCAGCTGCTGTTTGTTTCATATACAAAAGTTAAAAGAATAAATTCTATCTGACATTGAAGCTTCATGATCCCCCATTGCTCAAAGAAGAAATTTCTCATTCTAGGGCGTATAAAATAAGAACAGTAACCCTACAAAATTTTCTGTAGAAGAATTAATACTTGTCATGAACCTTGTGTAGTTTGGTTCCTCCCTTTATCTTGGATTTGTAACTATGTATTTAGTTCCCATCATTGTTAACCTCTTATTTAATCTACAGATGCAGTTCAAAACCTTTCATCAGTATGCTTATGTTTCAATTTTCCTTTTCCTGGAGTTGTTTGCTTTTCACAGAATGTTTGAAGTCTAGCTGCTAAACAAACAGTAGGAAGAATGAGGTTTCCTTCCCAGTTACTTATATGGGAACTTTAAAATTCATTTTTAGCACAGAAATGTGAAAGCGTTTTTGTTTTTTGCAGAGAATCAAGAGAGGAGAACATGCTTAATAGGCCCTTAGGGTTGCAGACAGAGTTCTGTGCAAGGAAAAGGGAAACTTGACTCTTGGGCAGCATGGACTAACAAAATGAAGACTCTTATGGGTGTGATTTTCTAAAAGTGGCTGACCTCTCTTGTGTACCAATTTTCTACCTGGCATTGTATTCATCTAATAGTTGTTTACAGTCTACAAGCTAGACCAAGAAGTATTTTTAAAAGTTTTTAGTTACACAGCGGTTTTTGAAGAAAATTACACCTGCCAAATACAGCATAGCTTATGAAATAATATTGTATAATATCTACAAGCTTTGACATGCTTTACAATTCAGTGTGCTGGGTTTCTTGTTCGATAAGCTAGAATAGTTATATCAACTGGCTGACTGTCAGTCATGAAGGGCTAAATAAGCTGGCTGCTCAGACAGGATGCTCTAGTAAGTTCTGCTACCTGTGTTTTGAGGTGCAGGTGTGTAGCATTCTCTCACATCCCCATTCTCCCTGTCTGAGTTATTCCAATAAATCTGTAGAGCATGAAGGATTTAATGCACATCTAGAATAAATTAAGATAATTTCAGTAAGGTCAATGAAGCTCTTGTTTATAGAGTTGACGGTCTGTTGCAAAATCTTTTAAAATACTTTAGAGAACAGAATTTTTTGTCACGTTAATGGTTTTAAAACTCCTAGGCAGTAGATTCACTACTTTACGTGTTTACATAAGTTTACAGTAAAGATGTCTGCACTTGCATGTCTCTTTAAAATATTTTATGGGTCTGCAAGTAGGTGTTTACTGTAATAGACACAATCTGAAGCTTTAACTGATCCAGCAGCATCAGTAAAGGAGAGTCAGTGGTAGGAATCAATGTTGTTGAAGGCCAAATGCTCTTCGCTGATTGCAGATCACTGAAGAGGCTCCTTTTGATCTTGCTTGTCTGAGAAAGTGTCTTCATCTTTTGGGAACAAGAGCCCAATACTCCTGGGCCACCTAATTCCAGAGAACCCCAGGACAGGGAGACAGGGTCACCTCATCCAGTTCCTTGCTTGGGTTTTTTTTTGGAGGACTGCAGTATATTGTGGCCCTTGGAAAGCAATTTTTTGGAGGCTGGTTATAAGGTCCTGTTCTTTGTAAACTCTGAGGAAGGATGTTTTGGCCTGGCAAACAGTAAAACATATTCCTGGCTTTTAGCAGGAACAAAATATGTGTTTTCTGACTCAGTCCCCAAATTCTACTGCTCTTCCCCTCTTACATAAACTAAAGAAGAATTTCTTCCTATTTGTTCCTTGCAGGTGGCCTACTCTGTACCCCTGTTGTATTAAGCTCTATAGCTTCCAGGTCAGGGTCATAGATTCTCTTTAAGGCACAGGCTCATACAACCTGTCAGGTGATGAACAGAAAGCCTGCACGTCCTTACCTCTGCAGGACATGGGTCAGCTTCGGACGGGGACAGGAAACACCGTCCTCTTTGATGGAGATATTCCAGCAGGCCCTATGAAGATAGATACAGGGCACTCTACCTCATGAAGGCTGTTGGCTTCCAGGATGTAGAAGGGCCCTGGGAGGACAGTATAGATGGCTGCTAATGCAGAGGTGCTGCCCTGGCCCAAGATTTTCACCACTTTTGCTACAAGACACTGGCAGAGTAAGGTAGAGCTCCTTATGTAGTACTGTATAATAAGGTTGTAGAATAGATGTGGTGCAGAAATGTTGGAACTGGAACAAATCCTAGAAGGTCTGCTGTGTGAATGCAGGAAGGATACTTTATGGAGGGGTGCTTATAGGGATGCCTATACTAGAATGACCCTCAGGAATGGTGTGGACATGATCTTTATCACCAACTAAAAGGAAAAATACCAGGGATAAAATTACAGTACTTTTTCTATATCGTCTTACCCCTGAAAAATATTGTAAGAAAAGTAACCTGTTAAATGATATTCTTGGAAAATGTGGGATTTCTTTTTTCATAAACTACAAAAGTGGAAGGCAAAAAGAGTAATAAAAAAATGAAAGCTTTCTTGCAATTTTTCTTTTTTGTCACAATGAAATTTCCAGTTGGTAAAAAGTTTAGCAACAATTCAACCAATGCTACAATATTTCTGGGTTTAGCTGAGTCCAAACATGCTGTTCTCCAAGGGGTCTTTATATTTTGCAATGCTTTTTGTATTATTGTGGGCTGGGTGATCTGTCAAAAAAAAAAAACCTTTATCAAAGTACCACTAAAAGAAAAATTGAAGAACTGTAGCCAGTATATTTTACAGGCCTATGCTGATATGCACAGATACTTGTTGTTAACATGGATAAATTTCTAGAGTGTCAGTACTAAAATTCTTCTACTTCTGAAAAAAATACAAGGTTGTTTTTTGATTTGTTTATATCATATTTATTATCTAGTAAGCTTATAGTCTCTCCTTCATTTTTGCTACTGTAGACTGTAGATCGAGTTTCCCTGAGTGCAGCCTTTATGTATTACTGTAAGAAAATGATAATAATTTGTAAAGAATAATAATAATAACAACAACATTATTGCTGGAGGAAAAAAGGGATGTTTTCTTGAACTTGAAGATCTAAGAGATTATATTCCTTGACCAATTGTCACTGACTTGTCTGGCTAAGCAATCCAAAAAAAAATGAAACTCTGTCCTGTAGTAATGACATTTTATAATCATGCAGTCCACAGTGTTTGATCCCCGATGAGAGAAAACTCATATTTTTCGACACCCTTACTGATAATTGTGTCTTGAATATAAACATATATATGTATGTGTTACAATGTTTCTGCATTAACAGTGTAACCTTTTAAATGCTCCTATTTACAGTGCCTGTTTTGGAGATAATTACGACAGTCATTGAGTTATTTGTGTGTACCATGAGTCTTCACACTGACTTGACCTAGTTTTTGTTTCAGCTTTTGAATGTTCTGTCTTGAATTTACTAGTTTGCATAAAGAATAAAAGACAAAATGCTGGATTGAGATATTTCTGATTATCCCAAGGTATTGCTTTCCTTTTGTTTAAAATTCCAGTTATGTATACAGAATATTTTGGTAAATGCTGTCTTATTTGGTGCATATGTACTCCTCAGAGTAGCAAAGCCCAGAAGATTTGAAACAGAAATTCACACTGGGAGTGGCAAGTGAAATAAGAATGTTCATGGGTCTAGAAAAGGGATAGAAAGGATCATGCTAGAGAAATGCCACTTTTGAAGCATAACTTTTAATCACTGTTGATTGAGTTGCACTGCAACTCTGGGTCTTGAAAAGATCAGAAATAGCTGATGTCAAATCACACTTTCATGAGAGTTCTTGGCATGAAGTAGGCATTTCTTATGACATTTGTTCAGAATAGCCAATGAATTAGGTCATACAAATTTGTTGCAGATGAAAAAGAGTGATAATTTGAGCTACTTTCATAGAACTAATGATAACAAGTTAACAAAGTTACATGAAAATATTGTCACTATGCTTGGATTTAGTAAACCTAATTGTAATAGCTTGTATAACTTCATTTTAAACGCTGAATTTAATTTTCATTGATGTACATTTTGTAAATTGATGCAACTTTTACGGTCAGTAAAAAATTAAGATATATATAAATCCAAAAAAAGTAGGCTCATATTCATAAAAGATATTATAAAAATAATCTGTCACATGCCCAATGCCCTAACACTTACTTATTCAAAATTGAACAATGACTGGAATCTATCCAAATGCAGACAAATGCTAAATACTGCCAGTATACTGCCAGTATAAAACCAGTCTCTCTTGCTAGTATTCAGTGTCCCTAAGGGAGTAGTGACCCGTACATTGCCATCCATAATAGCTACTTTCCCAGGAACAGAGGGGAAGATAATGTTTGTACAACCAACTTTGGTAAGTTGAATTGCTTTTTCTTCATATTTTTTTGTGGTTTAGTGGCAATCAATGGACCCGGAGAGAGGACTGTCTTGCTAATTGAGGTTTCAGAGGCAGAGGCAGAAGAATCAGCCGGAGCAAGTGTTAACTCTCTACTCATCTGTTACAGTAGCTTATTTTCTAGTTTGCTTTTATATTGTCCTTTCTGTCCTATTGTTCATTTGATTTTGCTGTAACTTAGAACTCTTTATCAACTTATTTGGAATATCATTACACAGCTCAGTTTGAATTTGGTCCTTCTGAGATCTAAAATATGAGCCCTTACCACAACTGTCCAAGAGCCAAGATTGTATATGGGAGACAAAGAAGAAAAGGAGTCCAGGAAGTCTTAAATTAGGATTTTCCCCATCTCAAACAAGGCCTACAAGACAAAAATACCCCCATGGTTCTTAGCAGAGGAGGATGTTTCTGATAGCAATCGTCTGATTCAGACAAATTCTTAAATAAGGATAAGGATAAGCAACATAACTCATTAAATAAGTAGTCTTCCCCTTTGACACAAGTTCCACATTCTCTCCAGAGTTTATGACCATGGGAAAGGAAGTACAAATGTTCCTAGACTTTTATGGGCCAGACAGGCAGAATCTGAGCTATTCCAGAGGAGCCTTATCTTCCTCTTCCATGTCACAGTTCTGTCCTCTAGTTCATGAAGACAAAGAGCTATTCACAGCATGTCTAGAAAGATTCAAGAGTTGAAGAAAATCCCATGCACTATGAAAACACTGTGGATGA
>VYZV01018196.1:0-12962 GCA_013401275.1 Pandion haliaetus | reverse complement strand
GTGCATGTTTAATTTATAATCCTGAAAATTAGGTAGAGATCCTGCAGACAGTGATACTTGGAGGTATGTTATACACAATCTGTCTAACTATGCACACATGTTTTCAGGAGACATCTTTAGATGTTCATGTGAATTGATCTCACCACTGAATTGGTGCATTCTTACCTCTGCCTTTTGATAAAACTAACCACCATCTTCTAGATACTTAAGCAGTCCAGTTTCTCTGGCTTATCCTCCAGTTGCTAAAAGCTACCTTTATCCTTAGTCACAATCTATTTGTTTCACTTTTGCAGGGCTCGTAGCTCTGACAACTTCCAAGGAAGCAAGCACCTCTTGAGATTCACAGTTGCATCTCCCTTTCCTAATTTCAGAGCTATCTTGTGCTCTACATTATGCATTCAATCTGGAGAGCTCCCTTTTGTTATTTTAACTATACCAATCATATCTCCCAGAAAAGTTTTCATGCCTCTACTTTTTTTTTTTAAATTTTGTGAAAGTTAGGGATGCTTTTAAGAAATAGAGCTGTGATTTGGCTGATTACTGCTGCCATAAATATTGAAGGCCTTGGGTGGTTGGTGATATGACAGCTGTATGTACTCCTTTGTCAAGGCCTAAAATAACGAAGCTATTATTGTTCTCACTTCTGTTGAGAAACAAAACAATAAAACATCTTACGATTTTATTTCCTGCCCAAAACTTACAGGTTGCAGTCTTTTCAGGGAAACAGTTTACAATTTGCTTGCAATGACAGTATTTTTCTTTTCATACATGAAAAAAATGCCAGATTGACTCAACTTTTTTATTTCTTTTTCCCAGCCACGCGTTATTTCCTTGCTTATGGTTCTGTGGCAGAAAATATTAATATTATTGTCATTTATGAATGAAAAGCACTTATTTAGGGTATTTTAAAGGATTAACTTTGAGCCATACATCTATGTGTAAGAGAAGCTAAGAAGGAATGACAGTAAAATAAAAAACTAGTACATTTTAGAAAAGCTGATTTCAATGAATTTTTTGAAAATTTGGAAAATTAGATCTCCTGGGAGACTGGCCTAAGGAAAATGAAAAAGGGAAATTTCATTTCCTCAGAGAAACATTAGTAAATATTTGAGTTGCTCACTGTAGTCTCTGAATGCAGTAATGCTAATAGTTAGCAACTTATTAGTCACTAGCAGTGCACAGTCCTGGTTTCAATGCTGTTCCTTTTTGCACTGCAGTATTAACTTCTTTCTTTACCTTTCAGATACAGTTGAGAGTAAAGCCTACATTTATTATGAGTTTACAGTTTCCAATGTAAGTATTTTATTTTAAATGATTTTATTTTAATTTTTTATTTTTAAAAATAGTATCTTCAAAGGGCATTCTTTGCTTTCTCCTTATTCTCCTACAATATGTACTGAGAAACAAAGTATTTGACAAAGTCAAAGCAGAGTCATGTTCAAATTACTGTAACTTAACTGGGATGAAAATCTGCTAGTTATTTATTCTCCTAGTTAACATAAATATCCAAAGAACTCCTATTTCCTTTCACATAATAAACTCAGCAGCAGTGTTTATTGAATGGGAGAACTATAAAACATCAGTGGCAGTTGAAACAGAGTCAAAAAGGAGGTGAATGTAGTCTTTGTGATTCTCAAAATAATGGAAATATGAAAAAAAACTTTGCATACTGTAAAAATATATATCTGATATCTCCAAAGAGTGAGGAAGACCTATGCCTCATCTGAACCCACAGAATCTACTTCCTGACAAAGTTTTAGGTTTTTGATTTTTTTAAACTGAAACTGCCTTTGCAGGGTTAATTTATGTCAGGGTGAAGTCCGGATACTGTTTCTATTCAATATTGACCAGAGCTATCATATGACAAGGATTCCAAGTAATATAACATATTTTTTTGTATCATAATACTAATATTTGCTAAAGGTATTCTTTTCCTTGCCATGGTGAAGCAACAGGGCAGCAACCGAGAGAGAATGCATAGGAAGACAGGAGTGGAAGGAAAGGAATAGAAACTGGAAGCACATGCTTTAGGGTTTTTTTTAATCATATGTAATCATATAATCATTTGTGATAAGAAAGCTCAGTTACTATTGTAGTTTGGAACTCTTGTAGCCAAATAATCATCAGTTGACTGTAATGATGTTGAATAAAAAATTAACATAAACTTTCATGTGGCGAGTAATAAGGAAGTTATACACTAGCATATGTGACAGCCATGGTACAGATCCACTGTTTGGACTCTTAATTTAATAATAAGTAATGCAATTGAAGAGGAACTGTTTTTTTCATGTCAGGAAAAGTGAATATGAACTTTCACTTGTTAGAACCCAGCAAGATCACAGCCGAGTAGAGGTTATCTGCCCTGTCACAGACATGTGTCAGCCCTTTCTTGTTTCCAAAACAAGCAAAAAAAAAGAAGTTGAAACACAACTATGAAGCATATTATATACATGGTATAAAAGCACTATTGTGATAACAATAAGCAGGACAATAATTGGTATGTTAGGAAAAGGGTATTGACATACTTTATGCTACAGTATGAAGATGTAATTAGAAAAAAATTATTAACTCACAAGGATTTTTGGCAGGTTTTTTTTTTTATTATAAGAATGTGATCACTATATTATTTTTTCAGAATGTTATACAAGTGACTGCTATACACAGCAACTATACTGATCCAAACAACTTGAAATTTGAAGAAATCAAGATATTGGGAGCGCTCCAGGAAATAACAGCGGTTACTGTATTTCAGAACAATGTTGTGGAAAATTCTCTACTTAATATCACCTATTATCCTTCAGAAAAGGTAAAACAATAACAGGAAAATGAGAAGTAAACATCTTTGAAATTGCATCACCTTTATTTTATATATTGCAAAGGACAATACTCAGTACTAAAGTTTTGACAGAATACATCATGTATTTTAATACAGAACAAAAGTACAACTGCATTCAACACAGTTGCACAGAAAGTGCATCTAAGTTTTGCTCTCAGAACCTCAGTGCAACAGGAAGTTTAGTTATGCAGTTATTCATGTAGCAACATTTAATTTAAAAGAGGAGGAATAGGTTTGTAATTTTGTTAGATATTGGAGGAGGGCAACAAATACTTATGTTTTAAACCAAAACCAAGCACACTGTTTAAACCTCCTTTATCACTTTATACAGAGTTTTTCACAGGATCACTACAGGAAAGCAGCAACACAGTGCATTTACGTGCAAAGCAAGTGAACGTGCTACTGCTAGTGGGAAGCTTTCATGAAAGTGTTTTCCCACACTAAGGATAGTGCTGACATTGCTTTGAACTTGCATTGTACACCCTCTTTCATTACTACAAGCACCTGAGTTACCTGTTATGTTATCTTAGTTACCGAATCAAAATAAAAATATTTTAAATTTTCTTACCTCTTTATTCAAATTTCAAAATGTGAATGAGCTGTGCCCTTATCTTTATACCTGTTTGCTTCCATGGAAGCTGTGGGATTGATTCCATTTTTTTTAATTCTTAATTTTTCATATTTTATCTGCAAGAATATCAGTTGTGTGTGTTTGTAAAAGTGAGACTATATAAAATGTTGCAGAACAGGGTTTTTTGTGATTTGTCATGTAGCAAAATGTATGTATTGATCCTGAAGACCAGCATCTCTGCTGATGGAAGCAATGATGGATGTGATGTAGGATTTAATAACTGTTTATTGTTCAATATTTATAGGTTGCTCATATAACGGGACTTCAGCTTGAACTGGGAAAATCTTACACACTAAAATGGACTCAACAGCTGAGTGTCAATGAAAGGTTTAATTGTTATCCCAGCCCTGATCCAACACAACAAAAATGTGAACAACTTGGCTGTGTCTGGGAAGTAAGCAAAAATTATTTCTCTAAACTAGTGAGACAGAAATGTTTCCAGAATCATAGCTTTCTCTTCATAGTGGTCACAGTGGAAAAACTAGTCTGGAAGATTTGTCAGATTCCAAGAAAACAGGGGGACAGCCATCAGCTGGCCTATACTAGCAGATTTTATTTAGCTCACTAAAACTAAGGTAGTTGGCAACCGTGTAAGCTCTTCCAAAGTGTATCAGAAATAGAGGAAAAAGGTGGTATTTTTTGAAAGATGGAAAGAAATAATATTAAAATTATGAAAAAATCGAATAGGCTTGAGATCTGCATCTTCAGCTACCTCTTCTGCTTCACTGGCACGGTGGCCTGCAAGGCTTATCCCCTTTCTCTCACTTTCACAGTCACTGAAGGACATTTTAAGTCAAACCGATTCCTCTGGATCTCAGTGTGAGAAAAATCCTTGAATCCCCTGGAAATTTTGGTTCATATGTGAACTTAACTGTTTATATCCGTGTCGAGGAGGTATTTCCCAATCATAATCTCCGACATGCAGTTCTTTGCCACATAGTTTTATTTATAAATATCCCAAGGCTATAAACACATGGGAGCAGCGTGCTCTGGCAGGGTTGAACTTTAGAGGGTCCCTCCAACTACAGTACTCCATGGTCCTCTAAATCTAAATTTTGCAGCTTGGACATATCTCCCAGGCATGAAGGCCCAAATTCTCTGCTAGCTGCTCTTGCACCAGCAACAGCTGAACTGGCTGATGGACGGTCCTGAATTTTGCTGCACTCTTAGGAATATTTTTTGTAATTTTGGACATTTGGAAATGACTTTTCATGTGAAATCGCACTCTGGTCCTGTTATGGACTGGGTATGTTTTGAACAGTGGCTCAAGTTGAAAGGCGCTTTGAATTTGGTGACGACACATGAATAAATATTCATTAGCAATTAAGATGTGTGTCGCAGGCATGGTTTCCTTTGAACAACTAGGCAGGATTGATGGTAAGTATCCAGAGGTGAAAGGCTAACGCCTTAACCTACATCAGCTCATCTAACCTCAGAATACCTGGTTTGAGTGTTTATGGCCAACTGTAGCAGGCAACTGAAAGTAATTTTGATCTTGCTGTCAGGAGATCTTGGATAAATAGGATGTAATTCTCAGTGGATGTTTTAAGGATAATTTGCATGAATAAAGCCAATGGAAAGCTCTCATCTGATGTTGCCTGAATATCTAATGGGTTTTGGGCACATCCCCTTGAAGGCAGCCAGAGACCAGAGAGCAATGGGATTAAAAGGATGAAAGCTTTAAGAATTTCAACAGGCCAAGACTAAGGCACGTTATGGGATTGAACTGAAGATCACAGATACAGGGAAATTAAGTCCACCTTCATTGTACAAGGATTCAGTTTCCTGACTGAACTATTTGTACAGCCTTGACTGGATCGTTTTATTATATCTGATTTAGTGTAGAGATCAATGGGTACTGTATTACATCTTTATTGTTCACTAGTTGCATTAAGTTTTCCCGCAAATTCTACATTTCACAGATACCTGATAAAAATGGGCGCTTTGCATTCCATGCTAACAACTAACAACAAATACAGCAGGCCAGCGTAGCTCACTAACCTGTAACTTATTTCTGTTTGCAGCAGGTAACATCAAACTCGGATATTCCACCTTGCTATTACAGGGCCGACAATGCTTACTCTGTAGACAAAGTAGAATATACCTCGTCAGGTTTGGCAGCCAACCTCATCTTAAACAATGCCAAGACCAGAGCTAATGGGAATTTCACTACACCAATTAGTACACTACGCTTGGAGGTGAAATATCATCTCAACCACATGCTGCAATTTAAGGTAATGTTATTCCAGAATTTCTATACGTATGTAATGTCCCATTGTTAAAAATAGTCTTATTTATGGAAATTATAAGGGCTTTTTATAGCTGATTTTATATTACACAGACAATAACACCCTTGCCTAAATACATTTCCCCTTCCAAGCAATTAGTTGTTATTGCTCTTAGCTTACATCTTTTTTTGTCCTAGAATTTTGTATTTGGTTTTACAATGAAATTATATGAATCAAAGTTATAATGTCAATGTATATGTGTAATGTTAACCAGAAACTATGGAACTGAAGACATTTTATAAATATACAGGTAAATTTATCTGTAAATGTTATTGTGACTGTACAGTTTATTTTTACATTAATCATTCTAATTCTATTCTAAAATTTTTAATACACAATTGTTTATAACTAATTCCTGTGCATTTAATAATACTGAAATAAGTATGATGCCTTAAAATGGTCAGGCATCAAAAACTAACGTCTGTCAGCTTTCAGAATACAGAAAACTTTAAAAAGACTCTTAAGATGGCTAAAAGATGGATCAGNTAAATTCATTTAAATAATTAGACAAGCCATTCCTGATCCAAAATAAATCCTTAAGATTTAGTGGGGTTTTTTTTTCCCCAAACCAATTGCTGAGAAAGAATTGGTTAAAGAAGATGTATTGAAAGAAAACACTCATCTCAGGAAGTGTTTTCAACAATTTTCTGTCAGATTCAGATTTCTATCACTATAGGTAAGATTTCAAACAACTCATTCACTGAAATTGATTTTTACGTCATAGATTTATGATTACCAAAATGCACGATATGAGGTTCCGGTACCACTAAATCTCCCAAGCTCCCCAACAAGCACGGACAAGGAACGACTCTATGAAGTATCAGTTCAGAAAAAACCATTTGGTATACAAGTTCGGCGCAAAAGCACAAGAACACTCATGTAAGCCATAGTCCCTTTATTTCACTTGGTTTTGTTAGATCTTTTTATGCCAAATCATTTTCTTGTGTACTACTTTTTAAATACCTTAAGATAAGCTTTTGATGCTGCTCCCCCACTGCATTGTATGAGCGCACTGACCAGGTGGAGGATGGAGAAGGTGCCCTGAGCAATATCCTATTTTTTCTTGTAATTATCTAAGGTTTCTCCCCTGTCACTTCATAGTCTGACACTTGCTAAAAGTCCTCTACAACATGTTGAAGTGTGGAACATAGACAACTCCAAAGGCCATTTCTTGTGTATTTCCCAAGCCTCTGGGAGGCACAATGATTTTCTACAGTTCCTAAAATTTTCCCTAGGTGACCACAGCACTCATCATTAAGGACTGATCATTTGGTTCTGTTTTGGGGAATGGTTAGAAGAAAAAAAATAATAGAAGAAAGTAGTGTCTCAACTATCTTGCAGATGGATTTCAGTAACATGACAGCTAATAAATCTGATGGGAGCTTCATTTCTTTCCTTGATTAAGCTTAAGTCAGAGCTAGAAAACTGAGAGCAATGATGTTAGCATTTGCATGTGTTATGTTTTTTATTCCAAAAAGCATTCTTATGTTAATTTTTTTAAGTACTCAAAACTTAATTGCAAGCTGAGTTCCTTTTGCCAACCAGAATAATAATTCAAACTGCAGTTCAGTCTCCCAGAATGATGTAATTCTTTGGCAGAGCACCATCAGGTTGCAGTTTGGTTTCCGACTGTTAAGATGCTGATTTACAACAAATGAGACCTATGAATACAGTTTCAGTGTAATCTGCACAAAAAGTCCAGTGAAATATAAAAAGCACCTTATTTACTATATTCCATGTGGCACCAAAGATCAGTCTGGGAGGAAAATATGATCATACTCTCCCAAAACACATTTTCTCACTAAATTGCCAAAATATGATGCAACTTGCCTTGCATGATGCCTGTGCAATAATATACATCTCTCTGAGAGACACAGAGGACTTTGTGTCTCTAAACTGTGTATCAAATTCTTAGACACTCCCATTTCATGTGCTTTAAGTTTTCACGGTAACCATAACAGTTTTATTCCACCTTTATTGAAAAGTGAGATTTTCAGAGAAAAAGAGTAGCCTAAAAAAAGCATCTGCCAGCTAAACACATCACTGAAGATGCTATATTCTTGTTTTTATTTTCCTCTTTCCATTTTAGCTGGGATTCACAGCTGCCCACCTTCACATTCAGCGACATGTTCATTCAGATTTCTACCCGCTTAGCATCCCAGTACATATACGGATTTGGAGAAACTGAGCACACCATGTTTCGACGTAACATGAGCTGGCATACCTGGGGAATGTTCACAAGGGACCAGCCTCCTACTGTAAGTAGAAGCAAACGTGGCTTTTGGACCAAACTGCCTAATGTGCGGAGGTGTTCAGCAGGACTTTAATGTCCAGCAGATGTGTGCTGGTACTGGACACACCTATTGGCTTTGATGATATTTATCGTGGCTTATAATTTGGACGGTGTCTCAATGGCAACGGTCTTCTCTAAACCTATTCTTTGTGACCAGCAAGACCAATATTTGGAGCTCAGGCCTTGAGTCAGATGATGGAAGACAACAAATGGCTTAGAAATAGCAGCACATTCCTCCTTTTTTTATTCTTCTCAGCTAATTATTCTGAAAGCTAGACATAAGTCAGGACAACTCCTACTACTTTGGGATTAATTTAGCACTTAGAAAGGTAAATCAGAAATCTTATGTCTATGTGTATACTTGTGTTATTTCCTATGAGATAGCACAATGTTTGCAATTTGCAGGGAATGATCAATGAAATCGTGGTGGTTAATTATAACTCTAATTTCCAGTTCAGGTTTGAATATATTTTTGAGTAAATGAAAGATAACAGAATGTCACCAGCATCTCCTGATCATATAGCCTCCTGCTACTGTTTGAAAAGAAGGGAAAGTTTTGTCCTGGGAAAGCACTTTCTCATTAGTGAATTTTAAAGGTAGTAATACCTCTTCTTTCCTTCCTGCCTGGTCAGTCTGAACAAAACTGACTCAAATTGTGAAGTTGAAAATAATCTTCTGTGGGTATGTTTTGCAGGTATGTAGGGTTTAAGTACGTGATTTGGGAGTTTATTTGTTGTATGTTTGGCAGTTGTGTGTCTGGTCTTTTATTAAATTTATTAATAAATGTATATAAGTGAATGCTTGCAATGTTTTCCCAGTAAAATGTATTTTATTTTGTTTGCAGTACAAGTTGAATTCCTATGGTTATCAGCCATTTTACATGGCTCTTGAAGAAGATGGCAATGCCCATGGAGTTCTCTTGCTTAACAGCAATGCAATGGGTAAGAAACATTCCCTTTATTTTCTCAGTGTATTTTATTCTCATGGTCAGTGAATCCAAGCATCCTTTTCTCATTTCACTTCCTCTATTTCCAGATGTGACGTTCCAGCCAACCCCTGCCCTGACGTACCGCACCACTGGAGGAATCCTTGACTTCTACATGGTTTTGGGTCCAACGCCAGAACTTGTTGTTCAGGAATACACTGCAGTAAGATTCTTACTCTATTACAAACTAATGCTGGTTTTTGGTTGGTTTGTTGGTTTTGTTTTCACCTACTCACCACAAATATTCTTTCTTATTTTTAGCTGATTGGGCGACCGGTCATGCCACCCTACTGGTCTTTGGGATTCCAGTTGTGCCGCTATGGATACAGGAGCGACTTGGATATCATCCAGCTGGTGGAGGGCATGAAGGCAGCTGGGATTCCCTATGTACGCTGGCAGCAGTTAACGTTTGAGCTCATGCCTGAACTTTTGGCTTCATAGTATTAACTAAGATGAGTTAAACACGAACTCAAAAACCAACCAAAAAAACCACCATCATGGTAGAGTACAGCAGACTATGTTTTATGCCAGAGCTGAAATCTCTGCACACTCTGGGCCGTGTTAAATGTAGGCCTTAGGCTGCTTTATTTTCTTTATCACTCACACCAAAGAAACACCCAGGTGCCTTAGTCAGTCATGGGCTCTCGCCGTGCTGGCTATGAACGAGCAGAGAGCAGTAAGAAAAACAAGCAGGAAAGAAGATGAAGCAGCATTATTTCAATGGTATGTTGCTCTGTGTCAAGTCAGCTATGATTTGGCACAGGTTGCTGTTGGGAAAGTTGGAACAGCACGTAGATCTAACAAAATTATACTATAAATTGAATGTGACTCTTCATTTTAACTGTAATTAACATCACTATTTCGATACAGAATGACTGTTTGCACTGTTTCCTTATAGATATGGTAACATATGTGCAGTTTCTGTGTACCTACACGTACGTAGAGATCCAGGACTTTTTTCCTCTATCATGTATTAATTTCTACCCTCAGACTAGATGCACTAGTGAAAGGTTTATTTTGTATTGGACTTGCTGATAGGTTGTGTAATATTCATTTAATAGCTTTAGCTTAAAGTTACAGCTGCTTTCAATTTTAGAGTTCGAACGTTCAGTAGTTTACTTATTTTGGCAGATTTTCAATAAATATGTATTTGGAAAAAAAGAATCCTTTTACATTAATTGTTTTTGTGAACTGCAGGATGTCCAATATGCAGATATTGACCATATGGAAAGGCAACTGGACTTCACCATTGGTACACGCTTTACTGGATTACCAGCTCTGATTAACAGAATAAAAGAACAGGGAATGAGATTTATCATTATCCTGGTCAGTTTTGAATACTGCTTTTAAATTTCAATATACCATTGCAGAACGCAAAATATATTCAACAGCATTTCTAAACTTGTTTTTTGAGTATAAGGGTAACTGTTTTTAATTGTAGGATCCAGCCATCTCTGCAAATGAAACCAATTATCCTACCTATTCAAGAGGTGTGCAGGACGATGTCTTCATAAAATGGCCCAATACCAATGACATTATATATTCCAAGGTACTCTTCTTAAAAAGTTGATGACAGTAGAGGCATGCTGTATCCAAGTGAGCAATGTGTCAGCCTAGACTTCAATGTCATCCATAGGGCGAAAGTCTGCTAATGGTATATTCATGCCTGGCTGTAAATGACACATTGGATAAATACTACAAACTGAATTGTCTTCAGTTTGTGTTGTCATTCACACAGGTATCAGGGAAGAATGGTTATATCTGTCTGTTGCTCATGCTCACTTTATATTCAGTGTGGTTTAATTATTTTAAAATGTCCTTTGTCCTATTAGGTCTGGCCATTTCTTCCCAATGTACAAGTCAATGAGTCACTGCCTGAGCAAACCCAGACACAGGTAAATGTTGGTATGGCTTGGTTATGGACTCAAATATAGACAGAGTAGCACATTAATTAAGGAAAATAGCAGCAAACCAGTTGATAAATCCTAATCAGTTGATTAGCTTTCCTAATAGAGCCAAAAAAGTTAGCAAACAACTAATTTTTCAATTTTTTTTTAATTTTTCATTTTTTTAAACAAATTTCAGCATTTTAACAGTGGGATGCTTTCAATCCTGTATCCATTTTGTTTTCCTACTACTTTTACAGATCTATGGAGCACATGTTGCTTTCCCAGACTTCTTCCGCAATTCCACAGTGCAGTGGTGGAAGAGAGAAATCCTGGAGTTCTACAACAATCCCACCGATGCCACAAGAAGCATCAAGTTTGATGGCCTGTGGATTGTAAGTGTAGAAATGCATTTGATTTCTGGATTTTTGTTCACTGCCAGACACGAGCAGAGAGGGCCACATTTCACAGTATATGTACTGCTGTTGAAGATCAGAGGGTATCTGGCATTAAATTGCTGTTAAGTAAAATAAAAAAATAGGTGGGAGTGAAAGCGAGCTGAGCACTGGGCAAAACCTGAGCCCCCAGCCAAAGGCACCTCTTTGGCTCTAGGTTCTATGCTTGCACTATTTGCAGAGGAGAAACAGAGCCCAGACTCATCACTCTTCCCTTGAAACACTGTGTGGCTCCCTGTCCCTGCAGCATGCCACATGTGAATATGTCAAGAAAACATGGAGTGGCAGGCTGAGACTGCAGCTGCAAGGGCTCCTGAGGATTGCTACAATGCTGCTTGTTTGTAATTTAGAATTTAGTGTGGTTTGTAGGTTTGAAGCAAATACAATCAGGTTTTGCTCTATGTTTTTAGGACATGAATGAACCAGCAGCTTTTCTGAATGGTGCCATTGATGGTTGTAGAAATGACCTCCTAAATATGCCACCATATATACCTTGTAAGTCTGATCACTCCTTAAAACAGTTTTAGATCATTCTCGTTACTATATAATTTCTTATATGGTGTATGTGGCATAAATGCCTAAAGTTAGGTATACAAAACCATAACGCCTACCTGAAAGTAGCCCTTTTTTTTCTGAGACTATGGGTACACTTCAACCCGATCTATTTCAGTGGGAGCAGTAACTCCATGGCATTTTAAAAAAATAGTTATTTTCAACTACTTGCTTGCATATGGATTTTGATACCTATTTTATATCTAGGTGCTTTGCTTTAATGCAATTAATTAAAAATTTAGAAAATATCCTTCTGTCTCCTCTCATTACCATTTGTCTGTACAGTCAAATACTTGAAATACTTAGCTTGGCTTTACTTAAGTACTGGTGTAAAGTAGTACTAATTAGTAATTATTTATTAATGGTTTATTACAATACTTCTGTTGCTTACTGTTGACTTCAGTTATTATGAACCGTTTCTCAGGAATTGTCAGGAAGTTCATATTCAGACAGACAATACCCCCCACCACACCCATTTTTCTGTTTATATGGATGATATGACAGTGTTTACAAAGATTTGCAATATCTGTTGAATTTGGATACACTCTGTTTACTCTGAGCCTCTTCAGTAAAAGAATCTGTAACTTAAGTTATTAAAACACTTACAGACCCAGATGCCTACATAGGAATGTTAGAAATATTCCATTTTGGAAATGCTATTTATATAATTATAAATAAATAAATAACAGAATATGTGCCTAAAAGAGACTAAATGCCTAAGAGATTATGAAAATTAAGAAAAAGTAATTCAAATCATTATTGAATGTTCATTATTCAAAAATAAATATTTTTGTTCCCTTTCCATTAGATTTGGGATCCCGCTCAGATGGATTAACTGTCAAAACCCTATGCATGGAAGGTCAACAATATCTTCCAGATGGTACCCCAGTTAGACACTATGATGTCCACAGTCTTTATGGATGGTCACAAACAAAACCTACCCTAGAGTATGTGAAGTTTGCGTATTTTTTTGTTGTCCCCAAAATGTGTTACAAATTAATATTTTGTGTCTACATTCTTATGGCCCAAACTTTCA
>VYZV01018192.1:66916-78234 GCA_013401275.1 Pandion haliaetus | reverse complement strand
TCTCCGGGCGGCGGGGGCTGGTGCTACTGCTCTTCTCGCTGCTGGGCTTCGCGCAGGGCCTGGTGTGGAACAGCTGGGGCCCCATCCAGAACTCGGCCCGCCTGGCCTTCGGCTTCAGCGGCTGGGATATCGCCCTGCTCGTCTTCTGGGGGCCCATCGGCTTCGCGCCCTGCTTCTTCTTCATGTGGCTCATGGACAAGAAGGGTGAGCGGGGCCGGGGGCGGCGGGGCCGGGAGGTCGGGACTCCCCGCCCCGCTCCTGCGGCTTCCCCTGGGCCAGGCGGGGACGCCGTGAACGTGGCCGTGGCCGTGTCCCGCCGACGCCGCGGTGAGGGGCGGCGTGGTGGTCCCGAGGCCGGGGGAGGGGGCGCCGCCAGCCCGGGGACACCCCTTGCCCTCGGGGCGAGTGGCCTCGGTCTTGAAAGGGGATGACGAGTACTTAAAGGAATCATGGGTGCTATTTTCAGTACACTGCTCAAACAAAGGCGCATCAAAGGCCGTTCACAAGGAAGGTACTTACGCTGTTCCTAAAGCTAAGAGGAATTACGGCATCTTACGTCGCGGCTGAGGTGTGGGTCTGGAGGACATGTGCTCCAGTCTGGCATTGCCATGCGGATGTTTGACCTGGAGATGGTCTTGTTTTCTGGTAATCGGCTGTGAAAAAAACACCCGAGTTGATGTTTGGATCAAGTCATGTCTGTGCTCAGGGTGGCCACTGCATGAAAGAAATACTTTGTTTTTAAAAGCAGACTGAACATGAAGTTGGTCGTTTGGTCTTCGTTGCGCTAGGGAGATGCAAAGACAAGAGAACGTAAACCAGAAGTTGCACTTCAGGGTTTCAGAAGACAAGCACAAGGGAGAGTTTCATAATTTGGGTTCAGGCTGTTGCAAATGGTATTTGTCTCTGGAGAACTTCCCCAGGGCCTGCACAGTTCGTCTGTGGTCATCCTGGGGACCGCTCTGGCGAGGTCAAATACCTGTGTTTGTAGATTTGAGCTTTTGGGCCTAAGTCCACAGAAGCATTTCGTCTTTTAGTTCCTGTTTACACAGGCCTCTAAACAGGAGATAGGAGCCTATGTACCCTTGTGGCTTCCAATATTAAGTGCTACTCATTCCATTTATTTAGGAATTAATAGCTCATTTGTGAGGATGGAAGGGTGGGGAAAGTGAAGGCAGGCAGGCAGACAGGGAGAAAAGTTGTAGCTGAGAAGGCCTGTGTCTTGGAATTAAAATTGCTTTTCCTAAAACTGAAGAGTTGTTGGGGGAATAAAACCTATTGGGCTGAAAAAAACGTTGCCCAAATGAGTCCATGGTGGCTGTACAGCCAGTTTCATCTGAAGCAATTTAGACTTAAGTTGACAATGTCTGTCTAGACTGCTGTATAACAGTGTTGTTAATTATCTTAAAATTTAAGTAAGTTATTTTGTTTTGTACAGCGAAGACAATGATTCTGCTCATGGTGTGAAGGAAATAAAGCTAAATTTGAACCTGTGCTTGTAGAACTGAGTCTGTATTTTTATTTCTTCATTTTCTACGAAGTTCATGCTGAGCAATGCAAAAAAAGACTGGAGAAGTTTTGACGTAACTCATGGGAGTAGAAGCATTAGTGTTTTGTTGTTTCTTTAATGTGATTAGTAATATAATTGCTGGATTTCTTGGTTTCACACATAGCTTGTTTCAATGAGAATATGTACACAAACATTTTCCACATTACCTTAACTGATTGCTTGGGTGTTTTTCTTTCTTTTTTTTTTTTTTTTTTTAATTTCCATGTTCATTGGAGATATTGATACTACCCCTATGCTCTTGCTTTGTTGCTTTCCCTCTTGAGAGAATTTTGCTTGATAGCCTAAATAGAGCATCTCAACTCATTGGCTTTATGCATAAGGAGTGCATAAGGACTCTGGAGCACGTTCTTTGCACAGCAGCAGATTTTGTGTGGGCCCTGTTGTGTTCCATGGTGTTTTCTGAGTTTCCCACAGAGAATGTGGTGCTGTTCACTTTGGAAGTGACAGTGGAGTCCTGCCGCTTGATTTCTCACGGAGCAAAGAGCAGAGCTACTGCTGCCCAACTCTCCCATGGGGCACGTTTCCACTGGAGGCATGTTGTGGGGAGGTATCTGCTCTTTGGAACACAGGTGTTCCAGGAGGAGCATGACTCTGCTGCTTTGAAGCTGTAAAGTTGGTTGGGTCTGACCTTGCAAGGGATGCATTTCACTTGCTTAGGGGTACAAATGCTTGTTGTTACACCAAATTTACTCTCTGTACCAAAAATACAGAGAAATGACACCAGTTACTCGCTGGCTTCAATCATCTGTCATTGGAGTTAGCTAGTAAAGGAACTGTCAGGAAAAAAATGTATTTGTGAAGTGTCAACATGTAAAATCTGGCATGTATCAGAAGTATGACACTGTAGATGATATGTCAGAATTTGAGAGAAGATTCTGCTGTTAGATGGTCCTATACTTCACAGTCAGAAGTATATCCAACTGATATTGATAATAGCTGCCTGCTGTCGGTTACGTCTGATTTTGTGTTATGATGCTTGAGACGAAGTCCAAAAGTATTTGCCTTTTTGGTTTTTAGTTGTTCATTGTAGCATATAGTTTGAAACATGGATCTGTTTCCATACCAAACTTCTGTTGTAATTTTTGTGCACTTGTTTTTTATTTCAGTACTGCTTATAAGGGTTTGGTCACTTTTTTTTTTTACCTTTTAACTAATTAGAAGTTGAAAGGTTAAATATTCAGCAGTAGGCATGTTAATAATCCTACTTGGAAGAAGCATTTCTTGGGCTGTGTGATTCACATCACAGCTGCTCAGAGAAGTGTGGAGTCTTCTGAGAAGAGAGGACAACAGTGTTTATTTTTAGTTAGAGGTATGCTAAATAAGTTCCAAATGATCTGTTCTTTGGTTCTGTATAGAAGGGATCTAAATGGAGGAATTACAATTTTTTTTTTTTTTTTTTTCCTAACCTCAAAGGGTTTCTTGGCCTTTGTGACCTTTTCCCTCCTGGCCTGCCAAGTGTGTCTCCTGGATTTTTTTGTGGAGGCCTGTTTGCATTTGACACAGGCAATGCAGCTGGAGGATGGGAGGAATACCTGGGCTGGGAGAGCTGTATAGATGGTGTCACTTTTGGCTCCCTGGGGAGTTTCTGCAGAAGATACTACAGGCAACTGTATGTCTCCCCCAAGGACTCTGGTGACCCAGAATGGGTGTTGGTGTCGGAAATAGCATGACAAACAGTCTTGGTTGGCTAAAGCCCATGTTCCTGTGGATCTATAGGGATTTCCTGTTTTTTATGAAATTGAGGGTGAATTTTCATCAGGAGGATAGTGATGGTCTTCACAAGGCTGTAATTGCAAAAGAGTCTTTCTTGAAGGTCTGAACAGACCCAGGAGGAGTAGACATTTTTCTTAAGGGTGTTACCAACTGTATTTTAAAGGGTCTTGACGCATTGGAGGAAGCCTGGATTTAGCTGGTGTGTCTGTAATGTGTGTCAATTGAAAGCTAGTTTGTATTTTTTGCTGAGCTCTTGTCATTCTCAAAAATACATTCATTTTCAGATGCTTAGCAAGGCTCATGTATCACAGTTGGAAATTCTTCTTTGGGGAGCAAGCCCCATTCCTGTTGCTGTCTCCCAGCTTCCTCTGGCTGAATGGAGACTTTTGTCAGCATGCTTTTCCTTGGGAGCCTGGGGGAGCTTTCCATGCTGCTTGGGTGGGTGCTGTAATAGGGAGAGCAGTAGCATCTGTAATGTGTCCTAGTCCTGTTCTGGGATGGGTGCGTGTTGAAACTCAGGAATTACGTTTGCGTGTATCATTTTTGAGTATGTGCCATTTTGAAGTAGGTTTGAAAACCCTTTTCTGTAAGTAGAATTACAGGTGGTGTCTTGGTTGGTTCGTTTCTAAGTGAAGAAAGGTTAAAAGATGGGGTGTGCCATGGAGCTACATGTGTCTTATTTGGTGCATTTTCTTTAGCAATAGGATTAGAGAGTCCTTGTTTAAATGATAATTACATTTAGCGATTCAATAAGACTGAAATGAAATGGGAAATTACTTCAGTGTGCATTTGGATGGACCCTTGTTGTTTACATGATTAAAATTAGCTACAATTTGTCACATGATGCTTGAGTATTTGTGGATGTTTTGTGCTTGAGTGTTTCATTTCCTGGGAACTGTAAATACAAGCATACAGAACTGTTAGAATGTTTATATATTTAACTGCAAATCGAAAGCTTACATACTTCTATGGATCTGGTTCACTGTTTTGGTTTTTTTATTAGTTAAGTTCATAGTTACAAGGTGAGACCTAGAAGCAATATATAATGTCAGTCTTCATTATGTTCCCATATAAGCAAGAAGAGGCAATGAAGAATGAAATACTTTATGATCATTTACATTAAACAAGTTGAATAAATGGTGATTTTTTTCATTAATTTTTGGAATACAGTGAACACAGTTTTATCTTGAGTTTGAAGAAATGTGACACATTACTTGTAACGGTGAAATGTAATCTATTTCTTGGTCCTTTCTTATAAAATGATATAAGCTTACATGGGTTGCATAGTTCTTAGTAACTTTATTTTGCTGAAATTAAATTTACATGGCATTGTTATCCTAGTGATTAAATTATGAAGTAGAGAGGAAACTTCAATAATCAGATTTTGGTTTTTAATGGAGATTAGCTTGTCTATTAAAACCATGAATGTTTTTACTTGTACAAGTAGTTATTCCTTTCCTGAATATCAAACTCTTGATTTCATTGCTGTCTCCTAAATCATGCTTCTCAGTTTCCTTCTCTGAGACATTTGATAGTTCTTATCTCTCCCACCTGGGAATTGTGAGGTTAAATCCTTTAATACAGTCTGACAAAACAGTCATGAATATTGAGTATGAGTACTAAATCAGGCCTTACTTATATAAAAATGTCTTAATAACTATTCTCTATACAAAATAAACTACACATGATGGATAAAGAGAATTCTGCATAGCAGCTTTCACGTTTGAAGTTCCCAGATAGTCACTTTGTGCTGAATGCATGGAAAAACTGATTTTACTTTCAGGGGACCTTTGGACTCCTCTCACTCACATCTAGGGTCACTGGGACAGAAGGGAGAAGACTTCAAGTTAACTTGTTCTCCCCCTAGATTTTCATCTAGGAAGTGTTCATGAAATGCCTTTGGTTTTATTTTGAGAGATGTATAGGTGGGTACAGAGAGCAAAGAGGAAACAGGGGGTTGCTCCAGAAGTCAGTGGAAACATGAATGGTCAAGTGAAGCCAACAGATGGGGGAGGCTTTCTTTCCCTTAAGTGTTTCCATTGCAGTTGTCATTTCAGGGTTCATGTCTGTCATTCAGGCTCTCCGACAACATGGTAGTAAGTACAAATTGGAGCATGTTACTAATAACTTAGAAAAATTACAGCAGGTCTGGTTGCTGATAGGTATTGCTGTTGGTATAGATGGATAGCGTGAAGTACTTTCCATGGTGGCACTCACAAGAACATGCAGAGTTTTTAATGGAAGTATTCATAGTTCTGTCATGTCCCAAGCGATCATAAACACATGGGGTTTTGGTTAACAGAAGGACAAAAATAGGTGAATCATGAACCTTTAAAGTCTGAGTTTTCACCTTGTAGCAAAGAAACACATTTTCAGCTCCTTTTTGTCATGATCTTAGAAACAGACTTTTCTTATCTCAGATGCATGACTGCAAGATAGGTGGTCAGTATTTCAAAGTGACCAGTTTGATAATTCATGGCTCAAGTTCAAGTGTGAGCCTCAGCTAAAGAGCAAGCTAAATGGATTTACACACTTCAACAATAGAAAAGGTTTATACAGGCGTTATGGTTTTGGTAGGTTTGTACAGCCTACAGGAAAGAAATACCTATGGGAAGACTTACAAGTATGAAAATATGGGTAGAATGGCAAGGAGCCAGTGAGAAAGGAAAGTGTGTCATTTCTGGTGCTTGACTGAAATATGCTGGGATTACAGAGAGTAGTCTTACCGTAAACAACTGATTCTATTCGGTAGCATATATTGAAATATATGCTCTCTACGTATATATCGCTCTCTACAACTACCTGAAAGGAGGTTGTAGTGAGGTGGGTGGTGGTCTCTTCTATCAAGTAACTAGTGATAGGACAAGAGGAAATGGCCTTAAGTTGCGGCAGGGGAGGTTTAGATTGGATATTAGGAAAAGTTTCTTGACTGAAAGGGTTGTCAGGCATTGGAACAGGCTGCCCAGGGAAGTGGTTGAGTCACCATCCCTGGAGGTATTCAAACAGCATGTAGACAGGGCACTTCAGGACATGGTTTAGTGGGCATGGTTGACGGTTGGACTTGATCTTAAAGGTCTTTTCCAACTTAAACAATTCTATGATTCTATGTAATACAGGTTTCACTTCATATGAGTCAAGGCATTCTCCACAACAGGGGGGGAGATAATGCCTGGACTCGTGAAGTGAAAGCTGTATGTATTTGGTGAAAAGGCAAGTGATTGATGTACTTCAACCAAGTGCAAAAGAAGTTTGAAGGAAAATAATCTGTTTTACCCCAGTCTGTTCTCTCTCATCCTGTGGACATCATCTCCTGCATGCTATGAATGATGCATATTTCATTGTCTTATAAGTGATACTGATCCACATCTATCAAATTCCATGAACGGGATTAATTTTCCTAGGCTAAAAAATCTTGGAAGAAATGAGATGAGTGTTGTTTTTCATGTGGAAAGATGAAAGAAGCAATTAGCTGAATATAGGTAAATCCCACTAGAGCAGATATTTGATCAGCTTGATTTTACAAAACTTATTTTGATGAGTTGCTGGTGTGTGTGTTTGTATAGACATACTTTTCCTCTCTACCATCAGAAGAAAAGAAAAAGGAAGACTGAACCAAACTTAGCTTTTGTTGCTTAATTTTATACACTGTGGCTGCATGAAAGCCCACAGAGCATTTGTGCAAGTGCTTGCAGAAGTGAGGAGTCATTAGAGAATTGATTGGCCCACCCTCACTGGAGTCAGGCATGCTGCAAAAGAACACTTGAGATAGAGTGATTAGCAACATAGAGTGGTTTAATTAGGATCTGATGAGTTGTATTAACTTGATGACACTATGATTCATCATAGCAATACTAGCTTGATTGTTAGCATCACTTCCCATACCTCCTGATGGGCCAGGTTGAGTTGAAAGCATCAATCATGGCTGTAGACAGATGTCCTCTTCTGGAGCTAGCTCTTTCTGTTAGATGGTATCACCCACTGGCTCTTTGTACCATGTTTCCACAGACATATCTCTTTATACTGCTACCCTTTACACAACTGCTGTGCTCTTTGCACTCTTCGCACACTTCTTTGCAGCTGTGGCAGTGGTGCTAGGACAGCTGTTTGAAATACCACATACTGAAGAATATCAGGAAACTGCATGCTGGATTTAAAGTAACTTTTTCCATAATGGAAAGTAAAATCCTAATGTGTTTGCATAGCTCATGTGAGAATAGTAATGGCCGTGTAATCTGAGGATAACGTTATCTTGAGGCTTTGGTGCACTGAGCATACAGGCACAGTGAGCGTGGGGAATGTAACTTGCTATACCTTGATGTTGACAGATTGTTGCATAGGGAATTTATTTACCAGTGTAAATACGATCCCTTAACTTTTATTATGCAGCTGTTAACACAAGCAGAGTTAAAGCACTTTAGCATCCCAGAACTGGGTCAGGACACAGCTCCAGCTAGGAAGATATTTTGTCAACAGTAGCTTTTAGAAGTTGACTACAGAGAGCGTAATACTACGGTAGCTGTGCACTGATACCTCCCCTGTTGTATGCTCATGTATTTTTACTATGCCTCATAACCTTGTCTTGACCCAAATTCTTCCTAATCTGACTGCTTCCTCTTCTCTATCTCCTGCCTCACCTGTGTGTCTCCTTGCTGTTGTGGTGTGCACATCTTGTCCTCCCATTTTCCTCTGTCATCCACTCCTTCCGCTTGTTGAGGAGTAGAAGAGGTCAGATACAAGAAGCTTAGGGCTCAAAGGAGCAAGAGCAGATGTGAGGAAAGCCCTTGGATAGGTTGGAATAGAGAGAGAAGGGGACAGTATGGTACAAGGTAGTGGATGAAGTATGGGAGGCATGGATGCAGAAACGGTATCTGGAGCTGGAGGGCAGGGAGTGGTGAGGTTAGGAAAGGTGGAGGAACAAGATGAGTAGGAGGCACAGGGAAAAGGACGTTGAGTGAGCAAGAGGCGGTTGCAAATGTGACTTAGGTAGCCAGCAGCAAATGATGGGGGTTGCAGGTGCCTGCAGCCCTCCCGGACTGCCTGCGCAGCACCCTAGCCGCAGATCAGCAAACTCAGCTTTTGTGAATTGACTTCAGAAGCGCTTTTAAAACCAGGAGCTGGAAAGTCTCTTTGAACACCATTGACCTTTTTTGCCTTTTCTTATTTCCAGCAAGGTCCCCATCTTTTGCCTCTGCACAACCCAACCTCTGAACTCCCCTTGGCAGTGCCTTTTGCTGGCAAGAGGGCGTATTGGCCCTGGACCACAGCTGCTGGCTGCCTGTTCCCTGTGGGGCTCCCCAGGTGCTGCCAACGCAGAGGAGGGTGGCTGTTCCTTCTTGCCTGGGTTTAGTGGTGACAGATGTCTGGCCTCATGATGGAGGCACGAGTGGGATGCTGGGGTGGATGTGGCCCCTCTGGCTGGTGTCTCTCCTGTTCTGGAAAGTCTTGTGGAACGAGACAGAAAATGCTAAAATACCATTATGTTGTCCACTGCCTTGCTGCATTTTAAAACCATTTAAATTTTGCCAATCTCCTTTCTTCTAGAAGCTTTTAACAGTGTGGCAGCCGTGCTACATAAAGGTAGCTGGTGCTAACTTCTCTAACATAAATGACGACAATAATTCCATTGTTATCAAAGTCCCTTGGGCTTTCTCATAGATTTTTATTACAGAAGTAGTAAAGTACTTAGGAAAATTGTGTTGCATTTGTTTTGCTAGCTGTATGTTTATACTCTATTTATAATTTGTAGCTATTAGTTTATAATTCCATTAAAGAGAAAAAAGAGTGGATCAGGTTTTGGCCTCCAAAAGCTGAATCTGCTTCCTTTACAGAAAACTGAGTCTGTTTCCTTTAAAGAATTAATATGATACTATTTATTTCTCCTATCAGAAGAAACTAAGTGTGAACAAAGAAAGACCATTTTCATTTGGTAATGCTGAACTAACCCAGCTTTACTGATTTCTAAATTCCAGTAACAGCATTACCATTTCACAAACAAAAAAACCATTATTCGTTAGTTTTGGCTGATGTTTTTAGAAGTTAGTTTCATGTTACATTTTGGGAGTGAAAGACAGGTCTGAAGCAAATGCAAAAATGAGGTTCATTACTTGTTAATAAATTTTGGATATTTTCTGCATTGCCAATTTCTACCTTTTTTTTTTTTTTTCTGTTAAGAAATGCCTTGCTTGTGGGAAAGGAGCTATGTAAAACAGGGGTATTTGCTTGCCTTTTCAGAGCTGAAGAAGTAGATAGTGCATAGCACAGGTCCTGAAATAATGTTATCTGTTGTGAAAATCTGTAGTCTGACATTGCCAAAAATATTTGTTTTATATGAAATATTTGTTTTATATGAAATATTTGTTTAAAAACACCCAAACCCCCCAAAACCAAGGTCAGTGCTGAGATGAGCAGAAGTAAATTTAAGAAACCTGATGTTTTGGTAATTCTCTGTTAGGATATTTTGCAAATTTTCTTGGAGCATGTTTGAATTCTCCCAGTGGCAACCTAGTATAGCCTCAGTTGAGCAAACCAAATGCCTTGCTGGTACAAGTTTCTTTAAGAATTTTTTTAGTTATAATCCTGGGGCAAGGGAAATAGTGGCCTGCTCTGCCTCGCTGTCAATGGTGACATTCAGAGCTATTCCATCACTTCTGCCGTAATTTTGTTTTTTAATGTTTCTCACATGTATGTGCTGTTGTGGCTCTGTAGCCGTGCTGTAACTATAGTTGTGCTGCAGAAGCTTGTGATCAATGCTCCAACTACTAAGCTTTCTCATGCATATTTGTAATAGAGAGGATTTTTAGATTTTTCCTCTTTTTAAAGCTGGAGATCCATATGACTCACCCTGAGGGAGTGATGTATTTTGAAAGTGAGATGTCATCTGCTTTTTGCAAAGTCTGCCGATGTTTTTCTGGACGACGTTGA
This sequence comes from Pandion haliaetus, assembly GCA_013401275.1. Classification (NCBI taxonomy): domain Eukaryota; kingdom Metazoa; phylum Chordata; class Aves; order Accipitriformes; family Pandionidae; genus Pandion; species Pandion haliaetus. The sequence continues at coordinate 68,033 of VYZV01018192.1, read as the reverse complement.
GTACAACTGCATTTAGAAACTCTTTTTGGTTTATTTGGTTATTTTTGATGAACACCATCCCTTTTGAATATTTGAGGAAGGTAGAGTTGTTATATTTTTAATTAATCATGTGAACCTAAAGAATTGATCAGGAGCCTTAAAAAATATAATGGGTTTAGGACCCATTACAATGCTGCAAAGGGTGCCTTTTAGGATGAATTATGTACCCTAAATAGTGTCTGATGTGTTTTACTGGTAAAGTAACATTGAAACTGCCGACACAGAGGAAAATTGAAAGCTCACTCCAGTGACCTTTTCTACAAGTCACAAGACCGGCATGGATATTACATCGATGAGACTTTTAAGGCTCTTTTTTCCCCAACTTGCAGCAGGGATAGTAAAAAGGAGAAACTTTGCGCTTAGTGTCCTGCTTAGTGGATGCACTAAGCAGTATTTAGCATAGCTGCCAATCCTTGCTTGCATGGTTGCTTCTTGATACTCTGTCGTGGCAAAGCAAAATGTCTCTGTATTTCTCAAAATGAAGAATTTCATGCACCATTGGGTGGTGTGGGCAAGTACCACTAAGACAATGACAGAACAGTTTCCCTGATAGATGTGTACAAGAGAGATTGTTTTTCCTCTCTGTTGCCACAGGTAAGAATCTGTAGTTAGTTGTGTGGTAATTAAGCCTGCTGTGCAATCGGGAGCCATTCAAATGAGCAGGAAGAGAAAAGAAAAATCTTCCTTCCCCTTGTCCGGTGCTGGTAGGGCTTGTGTTGCCAGTGTTCGTCCAGGAATACAACTGTGAGAGCTAGAGCGAAGGCTTGTTATCTTGTACGTCTGACTTGTTAATGAGCATCCATAATTTAACTTCAAAATTAATGAAGAGGTTTAGTCCTTGACTGCATTATTAGCTGTTTTTCTGAGTTGCTCTGCATCTCCCTCTGTATGTAGACACTAGCACACGTGTACACACACGCATAGTTTTTCAGTTTATCAAATGGCAAATGTGGATTAAATGATTCACCTGAATCTTCATGTTTCAGTGAATATTGGAGTTGAGAGTAGAAAGCAGATACCTGAGGTGAAGGAAGAAAGAACAATTCTTAAAAGTGTTTATATGTAAATTCCACAGATT
>VYZV01018192.1:19973-49202 GCA_013401275.1 Pandion haliaetus | reverse complement strand
GAATTTCTGGTGTCATTTTTTCCAATTTTCTCTTTCGTGATTGTGATTAAAAAGCCTTCTACTCTTGTATTATTTTCTATTATTTGAACTCAATAACTTTCTGCTTTTTTGATACATGAAAATAATTAGATGATGATTGAATAAATAATGCATCTGAAAACGAACAGAGCTGAATAAATAACAGATGAAAATTACTCAGTTAATGTAATAAGACTGAAAAATATTTTTCTGTCTGGGTAGGGTCCTGAGCTAAAGTTATCTTTTTAGACCTTTTCTCAGGGAAGAGAAATCTTGTGCAGAAGGAAACTGAAATTGTGACAGGGGAAAATGCAGTTGCTCTTTGCACCTTTTTGGTAGCAGAAACAAGAAGATTGAGGAGTAACAGAAACAAATGTGTCTTGGTGTTGGAGCAATTTTTAGCACTGATGGTGTAGAAGAGGACAGTCCCTATGGGCTGTGAGACCAAAATCTACCACGGTGATGGTAAGACGTTGTAACAAACGGGGAAAAAGCCACCAATACTGTTGTGTTCGTATTTCTCTGTCAGATGGAGTGGCTGCTACGTACGCCTCTTGGAGTAGCAGCATAGTAAATGGGATTAATTGCATTTTGAATCTCTCATCCCTGCCTCTCTAGGGAGATGAGTTAAGGATGTGTAGAGGAACAATGCAAACAATCTTTTTCTCAGGAAGAAGTAGCTTAATTCAAGACAGTATTGAAAAACAGATTATATAAGGTTTAGGCTGTTATCATATGCAGAGGTATTTGAAGTACTAGTCTGTATATCAGTGGCAATTTAGTCTGAAAATAGTGTTTATTAACCCAAATATGTTAGACTTGAAAAATTAAGCAATATAAAGATAGGAGATGCTCGACCCTGGATGATAATGTCAAGCTTGGTAAATGCCAAAAATGCAGATGGAAAGGCAAATCCATGGGAACAGACAGCATACCAGGCAGGGCAAGGTAGGAGAGAGAGCAGCTAGGAGAACACCATCGGAAGAGACCTACAGAGAGACAAAAATTGTTTCTTTCTTTGGAAAAAAAAGCTAAGACAGAAAAGTAATGTAGAACTAAAATTCTGGATTAAGATACTACTTTCCCTTTGGAACTGCAAAGTAAAATTAACATCTGTTTCTCCCTTGAGTATAGAGGTCAGTTACAGAGCTTTATTCAAATGGTGGAGTTTGACAGGCATAATCTAAATCTGAAGTGTAAGTACATGAAAAGAGTATGTATAATTTTCACTATATATAAATTGGGATTTTTGGTTGGTTGGTTGGCGTTTTTTTACAAAATTTTTCTTCTTCTACCAGATGAAGTGCCTACATGCCTATAGGCGCTGCAGAAGAACTGTTGTACTTTTTTTCTGATTTTAGTGAGTTTTATTTGCCCTTAGGATTTCTATAGAGTAGGCATATTTGAATTAAAACAACATTATCATAGTGGTATAAGTGAACAGAATTGTTAGTACAGCACCTATATCTATAAAGGTTATTTTGTGGTGACATGGTTTTCCTAGCATACAATAACAAAACCACAATTTAAGCATTAAATTCACTTTGGAGCAAGAGGAAATACTAAAATAAAATCTTTATATATTGTAGTAGTTACGTCACTTGCTACTGAAATGCAGCTGTTTCTGGGGATGTAGCATAGCTCTGAAAATACCCTGAAACAGTTCAGGATAAGTTTGAGAATAAGTTACTGTAGTGAGATAAGTAGAATGAAAATGCCAAAGTACACAAGGATGCTTTGGTTTGTCCAAAGTACACTGGGTTGGAGAGTAACTGTAAGGGATTCATGTAATGTGTCCTCCAGAAAACTATACCAGAGCATTATTTAGATAGTGCTTTTTATTTATTTAAAACTATTACATTAGGGAGCCCCAGTTTAACAAGCATTAAAAAGGCCTGACCATGCCCTGGTGATGTCCATCTGAAGCACATCATGAACAAATAGCAATGAAATCTACCCTTGCTATGTGAACTTTAAAAAAAAAAAAAAAAAAAAAAAAAAAAAAATTGAAATTGCTTATTAAGAGCAATCTTATTTAGAGAGTGGATATTACTTCTGTCCCAGCCCAGAAAGTGTTTCGTTCAGATGATACGTAATAGCTTTTTCTTTTTTTCTGTATATTTTTATAAATTTTGCTTAAAAATTTAATTTCTAATCCACTGAGAATCAGTAGCATCTCTTCCTTTTTATTGCAATCTAGCTTGTTAATTTGATAAAGAGTCTGTCAGCATTTCTTTTGCATATTTTGTTCCTTTGTGTGCCTTAAAAAACTCCTGTTACACTGTATATTATTCAGCCATTTGTGGCTTGAAACATTGCCTAAATGCTAGCTTGTGTTTCCCCATTTTCAGGCCGTAGCTTTTCATGTCTGACAACTCAAGTCTTGCAGCAATAACATTGAGTTCCTGCTATGCTTAGAAAAACACCACCCATTTAAAAATATCATCTGCCACAATTTTGTTGCACAATGGATAGATCTACTTTGGAGGGTTGCAATGTTTTGTTTGACTTGCTAGCTGTTTTTTAGACATGAAGTTTTTATATAAATTAAAAAATGCTTTTGCCTTTCATGGCTGATCACTTTTTGGAAAAGTCATAGTGGAAGGTTTCTGGCTGACTTCCACGTGTAGAAGAGCCTTCAAAAAGTCCTTTCTGTATGTGCTCATTGTACTAATATTAAGCCAAAGTTTGCAGAGACTTCACTGCTTGGAAGTACTATCTCTGTTCTGTCACCAGCCTTATCTGTTAAATCCCAGTGAGTGTGAAAAACGAGAAAAATCTGGGTTTGCTTGGCTGTTTCAACAGTGTGTTGAGAATGGCCAGATTGCTGGAGAAGATGATTCTCTTGGAAACCTCAACAGCCCAGCCTCCTCATCTGTAGGCACATAGAGCTCATCTGAGTGTGTAAATAAAAATAAATAATGCAGTGAAAAAATATGCAGAGTATTTTTCTGAAGTGTTTCAATTTTGGATCTGCTGTAACTAATTTGAATCTTCTGTTGGGATTTATGCAGGCAAGGGGTCAGGTTTAATACATTTGTAATTTAAAGCTTTCCTGCTACTATACCTTTTCTACTTTTATATCCTATCATGATACCTTTTTTCTGCAAAGAAAGTCCCTTTTATTCCCTCTTCCTTTACTGCTTTAAAGAGAACATTTGCCTCTCCATTTATCTGAGGTAATGAGACCTTAGTAGCTCTGGATTCTTTAAATCAGTCTAATTGGGCTTCCTTTAGTGTATAGGATATCCTTTTTCTACAGAGGACTTTAATTTCTTTGTGCAGTTGCTCCGTCTCCAGCACTCAATATCTTACATGCTTTTTTAATTAAAAAAAAAAAAAAAAAAAAAAGGGCAAGCAATTGTCATCCAAATGACTGTGGTCTCTATTCTCTATTCCAGGCTGATTCATGGAGGGCAGCTGTTAAATGGCTTGGCAGGGCCAACTGTGATGAATGCAGCACCATTTCTTTCCACGACGTGGTTTTCTCCAGATGAACGTGCCACAGCAACAGCCATCGCATCGCTGCTCAATTACCTGGGCGCTGCTGGCGCGTTTCTAGTGGGACCTCTTGTAGTGCCATCTCCTAATGGAACATCTCACCTCCCACTGGTGTCGCAGAGCAACACTGAGCACATCAAGGATCGCATTGAGGCTGTGCTGTATGCAGGTGTGGTTTAAAAATAAAAATTAAAAAACCAAAAATAATTTACATACTTAAGTGCGTGTGTCTGGTGCTTGTGAACCACTACCCTCTAGTGGCTGGTCTGCACAGAAAAGTTACTGACTGATGAAAATAACGAAGTGGTAAAATGTTGTACCATCAGGAAGGTTATTTTTTTTCCCTTTTGTGTAGGAAAGATTTAAAAATAGCCTTTTGTACAGACTGATTCCAAATGAAGTATTTCAGTTGTTTGTATTGGCTGATCTTAGGAGAAGTGTCTGCTAGGAGAGCTTATGCTTTCCCTGAGCTTCTGAACTGGTTTTTGCATCTTGAATTTTCATCAAAAAAATGTGTCCATGACAGGTTGGGGGCTTTTTCCTTTGTTTCTGTAAGGATGGAAATCTTTAAGTCTTTCAGCATTAAATTCTTCCCTGCTTAAATCAGCCTTAATTTATGACTTGCATATGCCTTTCAAATGTGATTAGATTATTAATATTTAAGAATCTAACATTGAAATTAAAGCTCAGTAGATTTTGTTTTTAACTAAAACCACATAGTTCTTTTGTGAGAGCAATTTCATTGAAGTGACAACAGTTTAGTGTAAAAAAACCACTGATACAAAATTCACCTGATAGAACTTAGATTTTATGTCCTTGCTCTTTTTCATGCAATAGCTTCTACGGCTCTTTGTGTCACTTAGAAAATTAGCAGCAAGCTTTAAGGAAAAAGAGTTGCTTAAGTGGCTTCAGAGTCTACGATCTGATTCTTAGTGGATATAAATTGGTATAGCATTAAGAGCAGCTGAACTTTACCATGTCATGGCAGTTGTGCATTTGGTTGGGTTCTTCCCCCCTTATAATTGCAGCCTCTGAAATTCAGCCAGGAGTTAGCCCTAAGTGTTCCAGAAGTCTTAAAATAAATATATACTGTGTAGTTTATGTGCAGGTTTATGGGATTGAGTTAGATATTTGTGATCATTTAATCCTGGACGTTATTCTTATGGAAATTTTGTCAAGTTAATACTCTTGTTGGGTGAGGGCCACTTTACTGTTCGTTTTAAAGCATAGTAGAAGTTGGATCACTATTTCAGCAAGTATTTTTGAGTAACCTCCTTTTTACTGGACTCAAATGTATTGGAACAAGAAGGAAGCTTGGGTTTGGTTAGGCCTTTTTCAGAGGTAAATGTGATGTTAGACTCCAAGAATCTCATGGCACGTGAAAATGGCCAGTGTGAAAGAAGAAAAAATGAAGGCAAGTCAGCTTTTGTCCTGAGGAGCAGTAGATAAGGTGAGGAAAAGTCTAGCGATTAGAGAAGTGCTTTAGCTCTCCCTCTTCAGATTTTCTATGGAGAGAGAAGAATTAATCTGCCTACAGTACAGTTTTGTGCCTAAAACCACTGTTTTGAGTCTGGTAGCACTAGAAATGTTGCTTTCAGCAGCCCATTAGATTCACTTTCTCTTCTGGGAGGTTTTCCTAAGCATTTTCTTCAGAAACTGGGATGGATCTTGCTTGCCACCGAGGTTCAGAGGTGTCTTGCCTGCCCCATGTCTCGGCATGGCTCTTTCTGCCTTTCTGAACTGGCAAGGGTTTGGGAACACCCCGTAGACCTGTTTGGGATTGTTGGTACCAGCATAAGATGATCCTACAGCAGCTCTTCAGCTTCCTAGGAAATGTGTTTTGTGGGGCATCTGTAGTTCTTAGTGTTCGAAAGTGCTTTGAACAGAGGTGGTTTCTTTGTGCAGCTGTGCTTGTGGTTGTGTCATACAGACTGTATCTGTTCAGGAGCTACAACCCCTTTAGCTGTTGAGGCAATGAAAAAGAGCTGGTTCGTGAATGTTACTGGCCTGCAGTGAGTTGCAGTGACGGTGGCAAAATGTCCGACTGGTTTAAAATTGGTAGGAACTGTCAAAGAGGAGGTTGCTTTGAATCCCTCATGGGATTTGTCCTGTCTCATCTCAGCCCTGTTTCCCTGGAGAGCTGAAAGAGCAAGGTCCCCGCTGTCTGCCTCCCTTGTGCTCTGCTATGCCAGGTGGGCTCCAGAGCTGGAAGGAAGGCTGCGTTGTGGTGGGCGACTGCCTCGTGGTAGTTGTATGGCTCTGTTCACCTGCTGACCAAAAAATACCTGGTAGGTGTGGGAGGGTACAATTTGTCCCTTTAATCAGCTGGGCAGAAAACAAAGCTCAAATTGACTTCACAGATTACTAGTAGAAGTGTTACAGAATGTAGCAGAACAAGGATCTGGACCCAAACGTCCCACTTCCCCACTTCTTTAGCGAGCGTGGTCAGGCTTGGTATGACTTCTCCTTTCAGATAGTATGGGAAAGCCCGTTTCACAGGATAAGCACTCTGCATTCCTAATGGTGTTGCGTTTGTGATGGTGCTTGTTGCTTTTGTGTGAGGTAGTGTTAGATAAGCAGCCTCCAAAAGTTAGGTGATGACTTTTAAAAGATAGTAATGATGTGAATTGTTAACTTGGGATCAGAAGACACCAAGAGTGTGCTGATTTTCCAAGGACTTAACCTCAAACATGATTACGAAGCAATTGCTTATAAACCCATTCTGAAATTGCTGTTAACTCCAGTCTCTTCTGTGTTTTAATAAATTGCTCTTCCTTTATCTCAAACACGGACTAAGAGCTCAGCTGAATTACCACAGCCTCTTTCTGTGTCATCTCTGTTGCTGCACATTCTGGTTCACAACTGAAATAGTACAGATGTAGCAAATCAGGATTGAATTGTATTACCTGAATTGCATAAGGAAGCTTCAATTATTCTGGACTGCAGCCAGAGCTTCTAGCCATGTGCTTTCCTAAATATCAATGTCAAATAATTACTTGTTTAAAAAAAAAAAGCATGTCTGTATGAAGTGCCTCATTTCCCCCTTTACATTTCAGGACAAGATGGGGAGGAGGGTTTTCTGGGTTTGGGTAGGTTTTTGTGCTATGAGTAGCCTATCTGAAGGAAAAAGACCTTGTATCAAGGAGGCTTGTGTCTCTAAACCTCTTTTCTGTTTGGGGCTTACACAGGCAGCAGGGTACCTACTTCCTAGGTTAAGATGCAGGCATCTCTCCACTTTGACAGTCACAGGTCACTATGGTGTGGTACCCAGCTTTTGTGAAGCATTCCAGATTCTCTCCTTAACAAGAGATACACATGGATGTGTTTCTGCACACTAATTTATCCTGACTTGCCCAATTCTGAGTGCTTTGCTGCATCCATTGCACTCTTGAGAAGCCAGTAGCTCCTGTGGAAGAGCTCCTCTTTTGTGACTGCAGCTCTCTCAGTCTCGGTATTGGCCTATTTCTTACTTTTTCTCTTCTGCTTACTTTTACTCCCTACTCACACTCCCAGGACAAGTTTTAGATTGTATTTTATTTTATCTAATCTGGTAGAGTAAATGATGATGATGGAGATAGAGGTCTGGGTTTCTTAATGAGGAAGGAATGCAGCATGCAAGAAATCCGATGTGTCTGGCAGTATCTGGACTTCTGATAGAGATGCAAGTGTCATACACAAAGCTAAGATGGCACTAAAGATTTTTATTCTGCAGTAGAGGGAGCTGCTTTAGTTTCCAAAGTGAATTCTGCTCTTTTCTTTTGTGCATGAGGGCAGTGCTTGTGAGGTAAATTTGTTAGCCTGGAAAGTATAACACTGGGAAACATTAAAGAGTTGCAAGAAGGTACTACAAGGACTGCATGCTGAATTTAATAATTAAAGAAAAAATTAAGTGTTACTATACTGCTCCTACTGCAGCAATTTGACTGGCAGGAATCTTGAGGCAACCCATAGAAGAGGCCCCAGATGGGCACCTGTTATAAAATATTACTGTGACTTAAAAAAATTATCAATGTGTTTTACATTCTTTAGAAAAAGACCTAGCCTTTCCCCTTACAGCATTGCAGTATAATGAAGTTAAATAACAAGCACCTCAGACAAAGTTTATGGGTTTGTGTGGCCACATTCTTGTTGGCCCCACCTGTCTGCAGTCTGAAATCTTCCTTTAGTATGTGATTAAAGTGTGCATATGCATGTACATATATATACCTATAAACCTATATGTAGACCTAGATGCAGGAGAAGGAGATAAACAGCTTTTGGCAAGCCTTGCTTCCCTGTCTAGTATCATCCTATAGTGACAAAGCATCTCATCCCTTTCTTAGATCTGGGATGATCAGTTACGGCCAGTTCTTTATTTGCTGCTCATGGTCTCAGAAACAGTGTATGCAAAGATAGAAATTAATCTATTTTCTGGAGAACAGAGGAGAGAGAGTGTTAAAGTGCCCTTGACCCTCAAAACATGTAATTAGACCACAGCAGGAAAGAAGACACCACATAATTAAAAATGAATCCTTTAGTATTTGATTGTGAAGAATGGTATTGTCACATTCCCGGTATGCCTTCAAAAGAAATTTAGTGTAGACTTTTCTTCCATATACCGAATAGAAGCATTCATTTCCCTTCCCCATCTCCAGCTGATCCATTTAGAGTCCAAGTGTTATTTACTTTTCAGTTTCCTGAATTTATTTACTTCTGATTTAGCAGAAGAGCTAGCAAAGTGCCATGTTCATATTGATTTATTAAAAAAGAGGAGAAAAAAGAAAATGAACGCAACTGAGTATCCAGCTCTGCTGGAATTTATTTGTGGTGTCGGTGAACACTTCTTTGTTATAAGATCACAGGTTCTTTTAAGATCACACACTTCAGCTATACATTTTTCTCTCCAGCAGCAAAGAATCTTCTTTTCAAAGGGGATAGGAGAAATACTGGGATTGAGGACTGTGGAGAACATGATATACATTGTAAAAGGCCTGTAAAACAAATAATTAGACTGACTGTGGGTAGAGTTGTTTTTCCTCAGAATGTCTGATCACGGGGCTTGTGGAGTATCGTCTGTGAAGTGCTCATCACTTTGCAAGTTCAGGTCCAAATTTCTGCTATGCAGTTTTTCAAAGATCTAGAATACCTGCTGCTGAGCAAGAGGAGCATCTGCAAATAGCTGTATTTTTTCATTTTTCTCCCTATTACCTGTGCTCTTTCTATTCCTGAGCCATGGCTACTCCTATGCTTTTCCCTTTATATTCTGTTGTCATGTAATACTGTTCGTGTCCGAGATGCTGCCTTGCTTGACCTTTGTTTGCCTTCGTCATCCTGTGCGCCAAGTAATTGTCATTCCATGCCTTGGGGCTTCCCCAGTCCCATCTGTTAAAGATTCTAGCACACTGTTACCTGCACTGCATTACTTCCATCGTGAGGAAATGTGACCAAATCTTCATAATGCAGTTCTCTCTAAAGAGAAAAAGCAAAAGCTTTCCTTTTGCTTCACTGAGTTCCCCATGTGCGAGCCTGGTTCTCTGCAGTTCCTGTCACTGGAATCGACTGTTGGTACTTCTCCATCTCATTGATTCTCCATCTGAATTTAAAATCTTGCTTGGGGAGGAAAAGAGAAATTCTCCTTCAAGGTATGGAGTTCTGTTGTCAGGAGCAGTAGAGCACTTGTGGTGGGATTTATGTATCAGAGGCTGGCTGATAACAATGCTGTACCAAAATAAGTCTTTTGATGCTAACACCTGTTCTCGCTTTTGTTTTTCTTTGCCCTCTTGTTTAGAATTTGGAATGGTTTCCCTGATATTTTCTGCAGCGTTGGCCTACTTCCCCTCACGCCCACCGTTCCCTCCCAGCGTGGCTGCGGCAAGTCAACGGCTCAGCTACAGAAGAAGTTTTTGCAGACTCTTAAGGTAGGTCCTGATTGGGTTTCTACTTCAAGGCAGATCAGTACCTAAATAAATAAAAACAAGTGTGCTTTAATCTTCTTATTGAGCAAACAGGTTGGTTTGTAGTGCTTTTAAACAAAATAAAATTAAATATTAATGATGAGACATAAAAGGATGCTAACTGCTAAAAAGCAGACATTAAATTTTAAATCTTTGGGTATATCTCAAGCCTTCATGCCAGAGTCCTTCAGCACCAACACTGCTTTAGTCATCCTGTTAGCACGGCTTTTCTTATGCAATGCTTCTGTTACATTAGGTTATACAAGATTGTTAACAGTGTGCGTACTGCTAGGTGTGGGATAATAATTAACAACGCTGGGAATAACTAACTAATAAGCTTTCTTCCATGCTTATTATGAATTTGAGGTTTGCTTTTCATTCAAAGGAGTATTTAGCTGCTTTCATTCAGCCATGGGAGCAATGAATGAACTGTCTGAAACCATTATATGATCTATTAAATCTCATTAATTGTGTGTTAAAACATAAAGAGGGAATAGAAGTGTCTCCAGACGTATTTCTGGACAAGTTCAAAGTTGAGTTAGCTTCCCTTAAATTTTGGGGTTTAAAAGACAAGTTTATAAAGAGAGTGACATCTCCAGCTTTGCAACTTCTCCCACTTGGGCTCTTTTGGTAAGACACAGTCCCGTCCCCTGCAGTGTTTGTACAATGTCTCGTGTAATGGGAATCTGATCTCAGAGGAACAGCTAAAGCAACTGTAGTATTAATGCTGAATAATTGTGAAGGCCTGTGCCCTGTATGTGATACTGCACAGATGAACTTCCTGGGGCAAAGAAGAACCTCTCCCATGGTGCGGAGTATGGCTGACTTCACTGGGGTGGCTTCAAACTTGCTGTAATTGCTTCTTGGGTGATGTAGTGATAGGATCTGAATCAGTGTACAAAGGGCTGCTTGAAACGTGATAATTGTGGAGCTCTAGGCATTTACTTATTACAGACCTATTATGGGCTGTTCTTTCTAAGTGTATTTAGAGCCAGCAAAAGCAGCTTATCCCTTGTTGTCCTTGGTTTTTTTTTTCCTTTCCTTTTTGGAGGCTTTTGTTTCAGTTTCGGGGAGTAAATAGTTGACAAGATGCTTAATCCTGTGTGTTCATCCTGTAGCAAGCTGGCATTTGTTAGGAGGTGTGAGTACAGCTGGCTGGTTAGTCTGCAAAGTGACCTACTCAGGATATGAAAAAATAGCAATTCCCATAAGGACACTTAGCACACACAATAATGCTGTTATGCACCCAAGCTGGTGTGTGGTGAGACCCTGCCTGAGGGCTGTGTTGTAAAATGTTGCTGTTGAACAGAAATCCAAACAGCAATTGACTCCGCAGGTGAAATATAAAATTTCTGTTGACAGTGCTTCATTTGGGAGCTTTATAACCATTAGATTTCTTGTTCAAAGTGTTGTAAACAGTGGACCTGAGATACTCGTAAGGTCAGGAGGTAAACAGCAAAGCTGGCTTACTATTCACAATCAATGAAACTTAAGAAAACAAACCGGACACTTAAATAATGAGCATAGTTTATAGTGTCTTAAGAGCCAAGAGGCTTTTTAAAACGCAGTCAGGTAGATCATTATATCTCACTTCCCTCTGGTCTTTATGCATTCTTCCATGCTACCCCTTATCAAAGACACTTCTTCATTTGTCTGTACATGAAACAATCAACAGTTCATCATTAAACCCACTTATCTTGGGGAGCCTTTCAGCAACAATCCATCAAGCAAGGGGGGTTTATAAAAGAAAATGGTATCTGCCATGCTTCAAGAGAAATCCATCATCTGGCTTGTTAGGCTTCTAAGCTCTGTTGCCTGCCTAATCTAGGCTTCATAATTCTTGGCACAGAGCGCCTTTCTTTTGACTTAGTAGTGTAGACTGAAGGTAATCAGCTGACGAGTACCAGGAAATCATGATTTTCCCCTTATTGCAGTCTTACTCTCTGGTATAAGAACTGTGTGTAAGGCATTTAGGATGTGTGTGAGCTAGTGGGCTGACCCAACTATGCACCAAATAACACTCATGAGAACTGAGATGTTCATCATTTCCCTCCTCTCTCCCCTAGGGCTGCCATTCTATTACTTCAAAATAAAGTTGTGTAGCATAACTTCACCATTGAAGTCATTGACCTTTTCTCTTGGACGCCAAAGGGATCTATCACATCCTTGCAACTCCCATACTCCTTGATGCCTTCAGGTCCTTGAGCAGTCATCTTCATAAGCTGCTTCTTGCAGAGTGGTATTATACATATCTTCTTAGGGTCAACCATCCCCCATAGGCCATTTTTTTGGGACTTGCTTGGGAACTTGGGTCTTCCTCCTGGTTTAGAGGATTCCTGCTTCTGACAGATTATAATGATTAGCTGATCTCTGGTTATCTCCTGATACCAGCTCTCTCAGCCTGCAGTGGGAGATGACAGATTAGTCATGGTTTGGGAGCTAAGCCCAAATCTTTTAACAGTCTATCACACACTGTGACAAGTGTAGTTTGAATTTCCATGAGAAAAAGTACAGTGCCCTTTCTCAGTTTCTGGGGTGAAGCAAATATGACTTTTTTTTTTTTTCTCTCCCATTTCAGAATGTGCCAGAAATTTCCATGGAAAAAATTCTAATACAAGTAAATAGTCACTAAGTCTTAAAATCTGCATTAAGAAAATGTCATGATTTTTGCTTTGAAGTAATTAGATGTTTTTAGCCAGTTACGTGCCATTTATATTTTCAAGGGACTATGTAAGCAATTTTGAAATTTCATAAGAGGGTTTTTGTGCATCATTATTTCTTTAATGAAACTTTCATATGACATCACCATCCAGTGATGGAAGCTGCTCAGAGTGTGCCTGATGTTAATAGGCACTGTCAAACACTCTGAAGAAGGTGACTGACTTTGACGGGGCTCCCCTCTGAACCAGCCTGTCTTACAGATTCTAGTGGTGTTAAGTAGATTTCTGAAAAAGCAGCAGAAAAAGTGAATTTGTATTCCAGCAGAATGGTTTAACAGAGAGGCTAATGCTGATATCCTGTCATAAGGGCTGATATGATGGAAAACAGTGTGGGTTCACCAACTGATGGTGTGACAGACAGCACATTTTTCTATTTTCACTGGAGCAATTGCAAAATTGCAAAAACAAATACAAGTGACTGGAGCTATGAAAAGCAGAGCTGCTACTTAAGATGTATGTTTCAAATAGCTTCAGTACTTAATGTAGCCAGTGCTAGCTATTGCTGGACAAGGGGACAGAATGACATCTGGTGATCGGTGCCGCTTCGTCACTGCTGTGCATCCTTTCTCCTGGTCACCTTCCTTATTCTGGTGACTAAGCAGGGTGGCAGCTTTTGTCACTGCAGGATGTCACGATGCAGAGTTGGTTCTCTAGCATTGGTACTAGGAGTTGGACATGGCACAGAGCAGCTATCCCACATGCCAGTCTGTCTCATTGCTTTAGTTGCAGAAGACAAGTATGCCACAGGGGATCTCAGTCAAGTAAGATACAATGTACTCACGCCCTAAAAGTAGCTCTTTAATGAAGTTGAGGTTCAGATAGCCAAAGATTTTTAATTGAGCAAGTGTTATTTTGGAAAAGTGTATTCAGACTTGTTCCCTCTTTGCAATCTATGACATGGCTATATAATGTCCATGCAAAATGGGCACTTTTCCTTTTATTTCATTCTACAGATGTAGAATTAGCTTTCACATGGGTTGTATTAAATAGCATCAGAAAACCTGCCTTAAGAGATGCCAAGATGATACAAGATAGACTAGGATAAGAGTATGGTATTCTTAAGAGACAAAAAAAGTTGTCAGGAAGACAGCAAACAGTTTAGCATTCAGAGAAATACAAGCAGTGTGTGGAAAATCTGAAAGTTTGGGATTTGTTTCTCTTTGCATTAAAAAATAAATCTGACATGAATGATATTGAAAGAGGAGGATATGTTCATGTGACAGAAATGTGTTATTCAAGGAGAGGATGTGTGAAAAAGAACACTGCAAAAAAATGCTGGCTGGTGTGCTGTGCGTGGATCTTCTAGGGGAGTAAAACAGTGTAAGCTGCAAACCTCTGAATGTTTTGGAGAGTACTTCAAGCTTTCTCCCCCTCTTGGCTTTTGTAACTCTGTGCTATCAAATTGTCACTGCATGCCAAGGAACTGGTACCGATCAGTATCAATTTTTTGTAAATTGTTTGGGAATGGGGGGAGACACATTTTGTGGTTACACAGATATCCATGGGATAACCTCAGAATCACCATAAAAATCTCTTCATTTTAAAATACCACTGTTGCAGAGTCCAAAGCATATTTTCTGTTTTTATTCCCAAATCAAAATGTTTTTTGGGAAAAGTTGGATGTCTCTTCCCAAAGATTTTGCATTTGCTTTTGGTTACGGTGGGTGGGTGGGGGAAATTGGAGGTGGTATTTGTCTGCCAACTCCTGTTTAGGTGTGTACGATGAAAATGATGACACAGCTCTGACTGCTTCATCTTCACTGAATACTAAAGGTTGAATAATTTTTAATTGGGAAGAAAAAGCGAACACGTTGTCTATTTAGAGCAGAATATTATACTTGTCTCTGTTTTTTGACAGTTCAAACTGTCAGAATTTTCCACTCTTGCAACTGTATCCATCTCATTCCCAGAGCTCTCCCTCCCTTTCATCAAAATAAAGTAAAAGAGTTTAAAAAAAAAAAAAAGGCAGTTCAGAAAGTATGAATCTCTGATTTTATTCTTGAAATATGCTTTTTGTCATTTAGATTAGTGCTTATTGTTCCTAACATACACTTAGGCTAAGTAGGTTGCCCATGCAAATGCATGGAAGAATTGCTTACGGAAATGAGAAACACATGAGCCCAGCGTGTTACAAAAATCTTTGAATTATGTGGAGAGACTGTCTTTTTTTATTGTCACAGTGCTAAGGCAGTAACATGTCAGCCACTGGAATTTCAGTGGCATGGCCAGATACCTTTCTGGTTTTTCCTGGCTCACTCATTCTTCAGACCTTTCCTATTTTTCTTGATGGGCAGAATATAGATTCTAGGGAGTCATTTAATCTAGCAGCTAATCTTGGTGCAATTTCTAATACAAGCTGCAGCTAATTGCATATGTTTTGTCTCCACAGCAATTTCCGATTCTTGATGATTGCTTTAGCCTATGCTATACCACTGGGTGTTTTCTCTGGCTGGTCTGGTGTTCTGGATTTGATATTAACGCCAGTTCACGTAAGCCAAGTAAGTATTTCCTGGCTGATAATCAGCAGCTATTTTGTAAGTGGCATGTTCTGTTTTGCACTAGCATACAATTTTATCAAGTTTTTATGTTTGAGCTGCTATTAATACATATGGACCACTTTTCTCCTGAAATTATAAACAAAATAAACTGTAGCTTTGGCATCCCAAACCGTCATGTTTCTACCTGCTGGCTCTCCACCAGCGGTAGGTGTTTTCAGAACCATATGCACCTTTTGACAAGAAGGAAGAAGGGCAGGTAAATAAATGGGAGTATTGTTGGCTGCTGCACCTTTAGTAAAAGAAAATGATGTTTACCATGTGGAAAAGATAAAGTGGGGAGAAGAGGATTTCTAAGCTTTTGATAGAGTATTATAAAAATCCAGAGGACATTACTCAGATTCTATAAAGAGAGGTCACACTTAGGGCATAGGCTACTTAGCCATACTTTCTTTTAGTGAATTTATTTCCTTTTGAATATCTCAGGAAAAGTCTTGCACTTCAGATTGTTGTCGGGGGATGTTGCTAGCAGTTTGCAGCTCCTGCACACCATTTGTTTTGAAAGTAACATCTTATCATCTTACTTTCTCAGCTTTAATACATTTCTTTGTTTTGTTTTGGTTTTTTTCCTGTCAGGTAGATGCAGGCTGGATTGGATTTTGGTCTATAGTTGGAGGTTGTGTTGTTGGCATAGCAATGGCAAGGTAGGAATAATTACATGTCCTTCTCCATTTCTTCAACTGTGATTGTCATTTAACTTATCCTCTTAATAACATAACTTCTGTTCTCTCATCTTCTAGAAACTTGAGAGGAAAAATGCGTTCTGGGGTAATGATGTGTTTCTTGTAGAGCAATAATTCGTATATTCCATGTTAGTGGTTGTTGGGGCTTGACGTATGCCTCAATAATATGGCGTATGCCTCAATTTGGCAAGTCATACTGTTACTCCTGACAAGTGCTTCCTGTATGCTCCTTTTAAACGCAGTTCTTGTGAATTCAGCTGCCTGGTATGAGGGAGAACCTGTTGTAGCACATTTGGAAAGCATTGAAGAAATTAGTGTCTGTCTCCTTCCATCAACACTTTTGGGTATATTGACTCCTGAAGGGATATTGGGAATGTAGTGCAGGCAGCTTACCCACAATAACGTTACGTACCTCCACAGAGAAATTAGTCTGGGCCTGTTTTGGCTATGGTTTTTATATATCCAAACACTGCTCTCTCTGGCCATTATGAATGCTGATGACATGGGGAGTGGAAAAGCAAGAAACGGATTGCCCTTCCAAAAGGCTGCTGCTTTTTCTTCATTGCGATCCCCTTTAAAAAAGGGGGTGGGGGGAATGGAGAAAACGTCTTTGAGGAGGTACTTGAGCAGTAAGTTTATAAAACTGATTAAAACCAATCACATGTTCCCCTTGCATCTGGATATCTAAACATTGTCCTGACTTCTCTGTGTTCACTGTTTAGACTCCAGTTCTGCAATGAGTTTAGCAGAAATGCAGGGGTCTGTCATCGTTACAGTTGTTGTGGGATTGTGGACCCAGAGAGGCATCTTTTTGGGACAGAAATTGAAGCTCTCCTTTTTCACTTGCTGTGCATCATCAGAGTACACAATGCATAAAGAAATGTGAGGTTTCTCATCCTGACATTTTGCAGGCTGCCTAGCAACTGCGACAGAGGGAGAGGAAAAAACTCCTGACCTAGGGAAAAGAAACAAGCGCTTCCCACCCACCCATCCCCTCCAGATGCAAGCCCAAGGACTTGAAACAAAGTTCACACCCTGATTGCCTCTAAAAAGAGTTGCTTTTGATTAGCTAAGCTCAGATACAAGGTTTTCTTTCTAAGAGAAGTGGATGTTTAAAGCCAGCTGCGGTAAATGACACAGATGCCATAGCAGGTTACATGCTGAAGCAGGTAGTGTGCCAATTTAATCTTTTCCATCATGAATTAATCTCTGGTATATTTGCAACATTTCAATAGTAGAGGGGCACCCTTAGCAGCTCACTTAACTTCGTTAGGAGAGAATCTGCTGACTCAATGCCAACATGCAAATCTCAATCTTTATGGTAGATTAATTTATTTAATATATTGCCTGGGTTAAGTTTCAAGAAATGCTGACAGTCTCTTTTAACTGCTTCAAAATTGATTTCAAACCTTGTTGAATACCAGTATTTTGTAATGTTCAGAGCTTTGCTTTTACCAACAGTCTGTCTCCAAATACGTCTTTCTAACTTTGGCGATACACAGTTCAAATGGGAGGGTTTGCATACAGAAATGGAGGGAGGAGGTGATCTGTCACTCCTGATGGATGACTCTCCGTCCTAGGCCTATTCAGCATTTATCTGTGTAGGGCTGAATCAATGACGAGTCTGACTGTAATCTGCTGAAAGTTGTAATTAGGAAAATTAAGTAATGATTCTTGTCAAGGCTGACAAGTTGATGTATTTCAGTGTCAGAACTGTGATTTGCTAAGCAAGCAGCTCTCTCCCTTAACCACGTCTCAAGAAGCTGTTGGTTTTTAGGGTTTTTTTCCTGATTTTTTTTTTTTCTGCTTATTTATCAAAGCAAAATTGGTGCAGTTTAGGAATTTGCTCCTTCCATTTTTGTCAATGCATATTCTACCATTTAGAACTGGAACAACCTGAGCCTTGCCCTGGAGCATTTGGTCCTGCGCATCACAGTAGGTGTTAAATCATCTATATGTAAAGTAATGCCCAGTTTGGAAATTTGTTTATCTATCTCATTTTCAAAATGGTGCAAGTTTTCCTCAGCAAAATACATAAATCTTTCTGCTCTCCACCCACTGCTGTCCTGATAGCCATGAACTTTGATATGTTTAGCTAATTTGTGTGATGCATTTTTATAATTGAAAAGCCTGGGCTATTTTGGTCAGCTGGCAGGTGCTGTAGCCTTTGCTGGCAGCTTTCAAAAGATACTGGTTTGAAGAAAAGCAGTGTCAAAAAGCAACATTCATATCACTGCATGGAAACATAAATCTATTTCCTTTTCGCAGATTTTTTTTTTTTTTTGGCCACATCTTTTTTGCTAATGATCATAGATATTCCTGAGGATTTGTCCTCCATGGCTCAATTTTTCTTCCTCCTTTTAACCTGCAGTGTAGTCAAAATGTTGAAACTTTATGACATGGTGATAATTTCCTTAGCAACAGACAGTGTTGTCAGCAATGCAGGTTTGTGATTTTTTAACTGTAGGATCCAGCCTAGGGCTGGATTTGCTGGGTTGCAGGAGTGTTACCAGCAGTTCTCTCCTGGTGTGCCTACTTTTTTAGCAGCTGCAGACATCCTTTTACATGCTAGATGATGAAGAAGGTTTTAAACAGAACAGAGGGTTTTGAAAGCAGATACTGGGGCTAGAGGATAAAAATAATTTCTCTCATTTTTTGATTGAAACAAGTATTCTGAAAACTTGACTAGATTTACAGTCGTCTTTATTCTCCTGTAACCAGACAAGAAGCAGAAGTCACTCGATTACCAAGTTCAGGCTAGTTCGCTATGTCATTTTTTCCCATTATTTCTGTTACTGGCTGAATTCAGTAGCTGCATAAACCTTAAGTTTCTCTTTGACTTTTCTGGAGTCCTTTGATATCTGAGAGTTCCTTGGAGCACACTGCTGCCATTGATACCCAAACCAGGATCTTTGTGTCAAAAAGATCTGCATTTACTCAGTGAAGGTAGATATTTGCTCCCCTTAACTACTATCTTGAATGGTTTAGTTGCATATCATCCTCCCATCCCTATGTATCCCTGGTGGTAGGATAGAGATAGAGGAGCCCCTAGAGATCCCTTCCAGACCTGTTGTCTGTGATGTCCCTCCCTGAATGCTGATATTTCTCACACTGTGTTCCATTAGGTGGGATATACATAACTGCTTTTGCCTGTATGGAGACAGAATAGTGACGTTGTCTGCTGGCAGGCAAAGCAGGGAGTCTCTGTGGAAGAAGCTGAAAGTTTGCACTTTAAGATGCTTCAGAGAAGCTTCTAAAATTGCTGATCTTGACCCCAGTGATCCCCAAGAATAATTAAAGAAACTGGCAAACCACTGAGAAGAGGTGATCCTGATTGCTGGATTTGGATTGTCAGGGAAAAAACAACAGTAGCAGCTAACCTCTGACTATTGGAGATTAATGCATAAGCCACTTGAACACTGCAGTCATAAACTTTTAAGATTATATGCAGCATTGATCTTCCGCTACTGCTTATTGCATTACTCGCTGCTAAATTCAATGTGGAATTAAAGCACAGGGAGAATGAAAATAAGAGAAAAGCGCGTGGGGTTTTTTGATGGCATTACTCATACATTTATGGTACGTGTGGAGCTGAGGTTCCTAGTTCCCAAAATGTTGGTAGCATTATCTGTTTTATCAAGTAAGCTATAAGGTATCTTTCTGAAAAGTGATGTTTGTCAGGGCTGAGAAGGCAGTTAGCTGACAGACAGATTTCATCAGGGACCAACCTAGGTGGATTGGGCTACCGTTAGCGTAATCAAGGTAGGAGGCTATAAGGGCAGAAGATAATCTTTAGACATACATACCTAACCTGTCTGGACCAAAATCACATCTCCTAAGCAGGAGATTATAGAAAATTACTAGTGGATAAATGACATTGCCTTTTCTAAGCTATCTTTTTTAGTAGCTGTGTTGAAATCCCTTTTGAAAAGAGCAGTTGCACTGATAATTATGCCATGTGAGCGCTGCTCAAATGCATCCTGTCTCCTTGAAAGAAAAAGGAAAAAAGATGAAAAAATCCATTATACCATCAGGTGGTATAAAGATCATATTTCCCTCTATATAACAGACAGACTGCCCAAGGACTTGTGGGGCTGTCCTCCCCCAGACTGTCAGTGGGACATGTGTAGGAGAGGAGTGGCGCCAAGCTCTTGGTTTCTGGAACATTTCAACCCAAAACAGCCACTGGCAGGGTGGCCACATGTGTAAAGAGTTCCTGCTTTGCCTAAGCCGTCAAGAGCTTCATCGCCAACGCATCAAAGGGTTCAGAAGCTGTTCCTTGTCATCTTCAATCTAGGGATTCTGGTATTTGGAGTTCTGTCATTTCCCACAGGAATGAATCTCGACACTTAACTATGTCTTGAATGAAATGCAGCAGACTCCTCATATGCTAATTGAGTGGTGTGTCTGCCAAGGAAGACTGGCAAACGCTGACAAAACAGCAATATAAGTAGTGGTGTGATGTTGTGTCCAACAAATGCAGAAGAAAAAAACCCCACCCTTCCTGTATACCAAGTGTTTTCAGTTGATACCTTGAGAATTGTTCTGGTTTGGTTGTTATTTTGTGACAGCTGAAAAATCCATGGCTCTTCAGCTTGACAGCTAGAAATATCACCATTCTATAAAAATGCCTTCTTTCTATTTCTGAAAATGAGAAATTATTTTTTCTCCAATATACTGAATTAATTGTCAAGCATCACATTTAAATAATACAAAAATCAGCATTTGCAGTGCTCTGATCTGTGTTTTTACTTTAGATTTGCAGATTTTATCAGGGGCATGCTGAAGTTCATACTGCTGCTGCTTTTATCTGGAGCAACGTTAGCATCAACCTGGTTCACTCTCACCTGTCTAACTAGTGTCACTCATCTGCCTTTAACCACAGGTATTGACAATGATTTTAATTCCTATTATTTATAATTGGTATTGCAGGCAAATATTTGTAGTCTTAAATCAACTATATTATAACCTGGTTTGGTATTTTTAGTAGTACAGTAGTTTTACCAAGACAAAAAAAAAGGCTTAGAAAACCTATTGAATCTGAAATATCTTTAACAGCTTTGAATAACTTCATAAAAAGATTAAAAACTAACAAAACCCAATAGCAAGAACCCAGAATATACATTTAAAATTGATTTTTAGGGTTGAGTGTTTTTCTGTTTTGTTTTGGAATAACAGAGATGAGAAATAAACCTAGAAAAATCAGTTAAATGGAAGTAGCATTGCATATAAGAAATGGTGACGTGTGGGAATTTAGGGTTTTGAAACTTACATTAATTATTGGAAACGAGGTGCAGTTCAAACCAAAGCGACCCGTAGTATTTTCAGCCATCTAAACCTATCCCTGCACTGTGCTCTCCTCCCTTTTGCACCTGCATGCGCATTCAGGGAGCTCTTCCAGAGCAAAATTAGTTCAACCTGCGCCTCAAAAAGATGGGAAAAAAAGCTGTTTTCAGGAGTGGGGGAAAAGCTCAGAGGTCTATTCAAGCTGCCAGTGAGCTGTACCCTTAGTTGAAAATTTGCACTGCTTAGTTCTTAAAAATCTGTCCTTCGCCTTACTATCTGCACCAAAGGATTGATCCACCTGTGATTCCAAGACCTTCAACAGAGTAATGAGTTACAGTAAAACTAAGCCATCGAGATTTTTAAAAATACTTATTTATTAAAGAATTCTGTAAATCCATTTTAAATAAAGTACCATCTTTGTTATAGGCAAGTTTATGCATTATAGGAGAAATGAAAATTGTGGTTTTTTCCATTTTTAATTGAGAGCTTGCTGTGGAGAGTAGTATATAAAATTCTGGTTTACTCAAATTAACTTTGAGTTTCAGTAAGTGTCCTTGGTGCATTACATATGTCACAACTATAAACTAAAGTGGGTACAGCAAATTGAAATACATGATCAATTCAGGAGAAACACCATCTGGATGGATAGGTCACATTTGTGACTTATCTTAAAATGTCAACTTTTAAAAAAAAATCTGCTTAAATAAAACATAATTTAATCAATAAACAAATCAAATTTAATGGTGGCTATTGTCATACCAAACGACCATACTTTTCTTTTCCATCAAATCTAAAATAAATGCAATAAAATCTTGTTTCTTGTGCTTGTCTACTTCATCACTACAAGCCTGCAGTAATGTAGATTTTTACAGTAACTCTATCCTCTGAATTGATGCAACAAGCCAAACACATAAATGTCTCTTCAAGTCTATGCATATGAATTAAGCAGAGAGGTTTCAAGAGGTGAAAGTCATTACGTATGTACTCACCAATGATCCAAAACAAAACTGATGGAGCTCTGTCTCTGATTCTATTTTTTGTAAAGAACTCAGCATGCAACGTAGGTTCTAGAAGAATTCTTGTTTATAGCGTGTAGGTGCATTATAGGTTTGGGTTTTTTTGGGAGGTAAAGGTAATCCACTGTCAGTACCTAAAAGTATGTAAGGTATTTGGGGTTTGATACAAAGTATCCTAAACTAGCATCCCTTGATAAAAATCTAGGGATTGGGTTGTTCTTTTCATGCAGTTATCGTTTCTTTTAAAATGGATGATTCCTCAGATTGAGTTGTAAATTATATTTTAGAGTTTTCTGTCTGTGCTGTTCTTATATTTGTCACTGTAAAGGTTGAACCCTTTTCTATAAAACACAAGCTTGTTTTGGATAGAAATGCCAGCAATATGGTTCATTCCTCAAAAAAGGCAATCTAAAGCATGAGGGCCTAATGTGCAGCCACCAAATAAGATCTCTTTTTTTTCCTCTGTGGCATAGTTCATATCAGCCTTTTCTCATTAAAGTTCATATAAAATAGATGTCATGCACCTGTTCAATTTAGATCCTTGTACACAGAAAAGCAATGGTGTATCTTTATGAAATATCCTGTTGTGGATGAAAACACACAAGCTATTTAAGCTAATTTATAGGACTTCATGCTAGATTATTCCTCAGTGTAATGATGCAATATGATGATGACCTCTGCATTCCACAGTAATTGGGAGAAACGGTACATTTGAATTGATTTGGATTAACTTTTCTTATTAAAAATTTGAGATGTAGAGTATATCAGAGTATAAATGTAGGAGGTCAAATGCAAGCCATTGGCTGGCAGCTTTGAGAAGTAATTTGAGGTAGCTGGTTAAGGTGGAAGTCACTCTGCATACTCAGTGGGCCAGTGTTGATAGTGGACTTCCAGGTTGTTATCCTCTGTGTGTTTCTGTAGAGCTGGAAGATGTGCAAAACAAAAGCAGCCATCATTGTGGGGGTTTTTTCTTATTCTTTTTTTATTATTATTATTTTCTTCTTTTTATTCTCCTTCTTCTTTTCTTTCTCCTTTTTTTCCCCCCTCCTTTTTCTTTTTTTTTTTCTTTTTCTTTTAGAAGAGGTCCATGTAATGCTTTGTATCTCAAAGCTACTTTGTAGGTATCACTGAACACCTACTGCAAAGAAGGTCCTGTTGTGTTACAGGGTTTGATGTTGCCAGAAGGTAGTAGGCTCCTCAACTTCTTCCTGTCCTGTGGCAAAGAGCACAAGTGGCTTGGTGGTACTACAGGAACCAGTGATGGATCTCAGTCCACACTTTCAGCCTTATTCAAATACTGAGGCAGAGCAAGCAGGGTTCAAAACTGACTGTTACAGAAACTTACAGGAGTGTACATTTGATCTTGCAAGGAGGTTTTCCCTTCCAGCCATCTAGCTCCCATTTTGTGAGGGGCTTCCCTCTCCTCTCTTGCCCTGCCTCTTGAGCAAGTCAGACTTTTCCCTACAAAACCACAAGTGTTGCTGTCTTCAGCAATACCTGGAAACTGCTAAAATATCCACATGACCTGAGGGACTGCTGGTACAGTTAAGAGAGCTCTTCCACGGGACAGGACTGTCATTTTGATGAGCAAGCAAGACACCTCTTAGGAGTCTTTGTGCTGGCCCAGGGATTAAGGCAGGCTTCGCCCTCGACGTGAAGGCTGGTTAGAGAACATCATCATCCACTTCATCTCACCTGGCAGCTGCTTGACCCACAAATAAATTTTGCATCCATAGGTAGATCTTGCCAGTGGTTTCCCCAGGTCCACAAATAAGTCTTTTCCTTTAGTACATGGATATTGTGTGGCATACGTGCTCATTCCCCTCTTCTGAAAACCCTCTGCCTCTCTTCTCTCACCTGGTCTCCAGAGTAAGCGCTCAGATGGGAATGTTTGCATGCAAACGGGCTTTTGAAATGCTAAAAAGATGAGGGAGTTTGGCCAATTATTCACCCTAAAGGAAAGGGAAGAAAATCTCTAAAGATTTGTCGTTAAAATACAAACAAACAACCCCGCTCTTCTAATCAGTATTCTTTGTAGCAGTTGTAGTAATGTCTGGTTTAAATATTGGGGGAGGAATTGTATTTGAAAAAACGGTCACAGCAAAATGTTTTTTCCTGTACTTGTTGGTGTAATATTCTCCTAATTCCTTGTAAATAGGCACAACATCATCTAAAGATATTTTCTACAAAATGTAATTACTTAGAATGGGGACCTTTAATACAGATATTAAAAATCAATGACTGTTTTGTGTTTTCTTTAAATGATGCTGTTTAGCATTGTTTGTATTGTGTAACGCGTGCATTGCTCTGCATTATCATAATATGCTCAATTTTTCCTCCTGCCACAGAGCAAGACAAGTTTTCTGTCATTTGCTGACTTCTTAATGTATCTCCAAAAGATTTTTATAAAAACTGTATTTGGAGTCATGTGTATGAACTATAACTGCCAGTGTTAAAAAAAAGGAAGCAAGGCAATAATGATACAGTGCCATCATAGCTACGGTATCATCTGTCTAAAACACCTCTCATCAGCTAAACACAGCTCTCAAAAACCGTTGATTCTGGAATCGGTTTATATTTTAAGTAAGCTTGAATTTTCTTTTAAGAAATTTTAATTTTAATGTATATTATTTGCATTTTTCGGCAAGTTTCAAAGACAATTTTATGTACACATTGAGCATTAAAGTAGTTTTCTCCATTGAATTCCCAATGCAGCTGCTGATCTGTTTCTCTGTGCCAAGTTTATTGTTAGTTTGCTTTGTACTGAACTTCATTATGTGAATTTATGTACAATGGAATACTTTGACCCAAAATAATTGTGTAAGGCATTGTAATGCCAGTTTCAGTATCTTGCCACTTTGTATTGCTGGTGGTATCTCTGGATACAAATACTAGCATTTTCCAAAAATTGATATGCAACTCTAGTTGCTTGCAGCTCAGATTGAATGTTTTCAGCATAGCGTATCAAGAATATTCTAATATTTATGAGCACATTCAGCAGAATTTTGCTTTACAAATTCTTTTCTAGTGCTGCATGGCAGATACTCTGAATAAGGTGGCAACTCCATGAGTTGATGACTATATTTAGGTTAAGCAACCTACACTTTATTTTCAGGTTCAACAGACTGAACATTATAAACATATCTGTCTCTCTGTCCTCATCTACAAAGCATAGTATTGAAAAAGACATTAATTATTTAATACTGATTGTTAATTATTTAATACTGATTGTTTTATTCTTTGAGTTTAATTTCTTTACTGTAAACTAGATGTGCTTGTTAAGTATAAGGCAGGGGGATACCAGAGGATAAAACAGTGGCCTGAAAACATTTCTTTTTCTAGCTTCAGCATTAACCTGCTTATGGCTGTGGGCAAATCATTACCCCCACTCCTGTTGTGCTTTTTGCACTCATAAGATGGGAATAATGACCTTTTGTCTTTCTGAAGGCTTCTGTAAATCCACAGATAGAAGAGTGCTTAAAGAAAAACTGATTTAAGTGTTTTATTTAAAAGTAGTTAAAAACCCTGGTGTTAAATAGTGTACAGTGCTTGAAATTTGGGAGGAGCCTTTGAGGGATGAGTATCTATAAATCTGGCCACTTCAAATATCCATTGATAGCAAGCCTCAAATCTTGTATGATATTGTATGATTTACAGCCGCCTTTTTTTTTGAGGCTCGCTCAGTAATTTCTTGACTTTTTAGTTCTCCAGAGTGAATGCTCTGCTTTCAAAGCAAGTTCCACTTGCTTTTCTCTTGGGGATTATATAGAACAAATCCAATTTGATCAGATTTTTGGTTACTTTCATAACTATATAATGAGAAAAGAATTTGATCAGCGCGTGCTGGAATGGAAATCAAGGCATTGAAACATATTGATTTTATAAACGTACACTACAGGGACATCCTTCCTCTATTGTGTTTTTTGTTCCTATAAATGAATTACAGTAAAAATTACTGTCTTACCTTGAGGGAGTCACATTTCTCATGGGAAAATTAAGGGGGATTTCTTCCATGTCTATTCTTACCATGGCCAGTAGCAAGAATTAAACTACAGGGAAGTTTCATTCCACTTTAACAGACTTCAGAGAGTTTGGTAGGAATGAACTTTGAATTGTTCAGATCATTCATGGGGATACTAAAGTACTAAAGTCAACATGGTACGCATCCATGTGAGGCACTATCCTTTCATTCTGGCATTTGGGATACTGTTACAATGGGCAATAAAAAAGTGCCCTACATCTCAGTAGGTTTTTCTTTAAATTGTACGCTGCACCCAAGAGAATATATTCAGTTGTATTTACTTTCCTGTTTATCCATATGAAATTTGTGTGAATCTTGGCTCAGTTTGAGGACTGTTACAAAATGTACAGAGTTCAAGAGTTTCTGGCAGAGGACTTTGGAAGAAGATACTGTACCACCTGCTTGCACTTGATGCTGCTCTAGAGTGTCTGCATTTCTTTTGTAAATTTATCTGCAAAATACTTCTTTTTTTTTTTTTCTTAAGAAATGGTAGTATTTCATATTCTTTGTTAAAAATCAGCCAAGATGTATGTGCCAATGGGTTGGTAAGAACTATTTACGTCAGATGGTATAATTTAAGAGTAAATTGCTAAACATGTTGCAGAACCTCCTGGGAAGTTCTGGGAAGTTGTTTGGATGTCAGAGGTACTTGAGACTCCTTCTGCTGTGTTAGAAGCTCATCTGGGGGACAACAAGTGCACACTGTCTTTTAAATCACATCGCTGTTTGAATTTGTATTTTTTTTCCTAATGCTTTTTTTTTTCTTTTTTTTTTAATTGGTATAAAGCTTTTGCTATGGCTTGTGGCTGGGAGAAAAGAAGGTCTGTTTCTGGGATATGGGCATGTATTTGCCATCTGGTAGCTGAAGACCTGCAAGGGATAAGAAGCCAGAAAGGAACCTTCCTTCCTACTACTTTTTCTCCTTTTTGCGCTAAACCACTGTATCACCATTGGTCCCTAGTCGGTACCTTGCTTCATCTAACTAGTAACATCTCTAGTGCTATTATCAAGGCATATTTCTTTCCTTGCTTCCTTCCTGGCCAGGAGGAGAATGAGTGCTGAGGGAATAGCATGGATTGCCTCACACCTCAAGCATGAACATGACGTGACAAAGCCTAGCTTGAGCCTCCTGCTGCGGCAGCTCCAGGCCAATTCTCTGAAGCAGCTGTGCTTCAGATGGGTGTTTTGCCTTTCCTCATCTTTTTGCGGTGGCCAACCTGAGAAATAGCTGCTTAATTCATACAAATGTCTTTAAAACATGACATTAATCAAAATAGTTTAAGGAAACCCAGCCCAGTTCCATTATTTATTGATGTCCACAGCTGCCACTGTCTCGGGTGCAACTTTGTGCATAGCTTCACAGGCAGTTAATTCCTTTTCCTAAGAAAAAGTGATCTTTTTTCATACTAATAGCATGACACACTTCCCCAGTGTATGCCTATCCAAGCTAGTTGTTTGTCCTTGTTAGGCTTTAGGACATAATGTTAGCTTCTTGGTAAATCATCTTTTTTTTTTTTTTTTTTTTATTGTCAGCACTTTCATATCCTTATATTAATTTCCAATGACTGTCATCAAGATTGTCTTAATTGAAAAAAACATTCACTGTAACTTTAGCAGCTGTTCTACAGTATAAAATCATGGTAATTGCTTGTGTTTGTTCGCTGCAAGGTCACTGTAATGGAAAGTAAATGGTCTCCATTAGTAGGTGGTGGTCTCCCTGCTACAGGATCTTGTTGCCCATGAGCTGGAATATGAGATGTCCTATTTAGTGTATGAAACAGAAGGCAAAAAACACTTTTGAACTCTTACATGACTTCTTCCTATAACTTATTTTTTAAAACTGCATATCTTATCTTTGACTTTCTGTCTAGTTGACTAGTTGGATTTGTGACTAAATTGCCAAGTTAATGGAATAAGCTTATTTGTATAGCACTCAGGAAGACCCTGGATGATGTACAGGAATACGAAATAAAAAATATTTTCCCATCAGTACAATATATACCCGTTAAGGGAGGCTTTCAGATGTACACATCTCCTTTACTTTCAGAGCTTCTTTTTGTGGTTTGCCAGCTAAAAGCTGTCATTTCCATTAGATCTTAGAACTTAAATTGGCATCTACTGGACGCTATATTCTGCCTGTCCTTTTGCCTTGACATTTCTGCTTATTAATTCCAAATACGGGTGTACATATATGTAGACCCTGTTTTATAAGTGCCTGTGATCTCAGCTGAAGTGATGTCATTTATATTCAGCTGGCAGCTTTTTGTGTGCACACGCGAGGCGGGTAATACTTTGGGGAGAACCAAAAGGTAATGCTAAAGCTGTTTTGCGTGTATTTGCATGACTGAGGCAAGTTGTTGTGACAAGGAAATGTAAGGGTGTAGTTTCTAAAGTACAGAGCTATTAAATTAGTTTGCTTAATATGTTTTAGTAAGTGATGAGCCATGATGTAATTCAACTAGCATATTTTAAACTATCAAATTTATTTTGAAGGCTTCTGGTTGTTTTATGGAAACTTTGGCAT
Organism: Pandion haliaetus; assembly: GCA_013401275.1. Taxonomy (NCBI): domain Eukaryota; kingdom Metazoa; phylum Chordata; class Aves; order Accipitriformes; family Pandionidae; genus Pandion; species Pandion haliaetus. The sequence continues at coordinate 20,945 of VYZV01018192.1, read as the reverse complement.
CTACTATATTGACTAAAATTTAAGTCTTGATCTTTTAAATGGCTGATAATCTTAGATGCATATTTTTGTCTTCACCTCAAGTGAATCTAAGTTTCTGGAAATTATACATCTAGACATTGCCCCTATTCAGAGGCAAGTGATTCCCCTTTCCCAGCTGTTGGTTTTTATGGAAGAGGTTTCAGTCTTTCTGCAGAGGTATTGCCTCTGGCACTCTCTGTATGCAGCTCCAATTTCGATGGTGCTTTTGTGGCTTTCAGCAGCTTCACAACTATTTCCACTGTTTGAGTTTCTGATACAAAATTACAGCTGGCTACCACCTTCTTTTCTTTAGGGAAAGTTCTGAAAACGTTCTCTAGAAGTTACAAGTAGTTATCTGTAGGTATCTTCAATTGAGTGTAATGAGGGACAGATGTTCATTTGTCTTAAGAGATTCTTTTGTTTCATTCACATGTTGGTTTCTCAAGCCAACACAGAAATTTCAAGTAGCTGAATATGTTCGGATTTGCTGGCTACACCTGATAGCAGTTAGAGACATTTAGAACAATGTGCAGTGGTGTTTGAGGTAAATAGGAGTTCAAAGAGAGGTTCATGAAATTTTATATACTGGTGATGACTTGAAGCAAGTATCTATAGATCTTGTACCTAGGGAATCAGTTCTTCAGTGTTAGCTAGAAGAGCCAATTAGGAAGAGCACCCTAATACTGGTTTGGTTTTCTTCCTTCTTCTCTGACAACTCTTGAACATACCTTGCATCAATTTCTTTTATTCTGCAGTTTATAGTAAGAGCATTTGAGAGTTGGAAAAGTTACCATGGTTTATTAGTTCTTTTTTTCTTTCTTTTTTCTCTTAACAACTCAGAATGTTCTGGTAAAAAAAGCAGGGGCCAGCTGTCCCTCTTGAAGTCATGCCGTCTATATCATCTTTCTGGCTGGGGCTTCCGTCCTCTTCTTCCTGGCCAGGCAGATCCTCTGT
>VYZV01018192.1:7775-19968 GCA_013401275.1 Pandion haliaetus | reverse complement strand
TCTGTAGAGAAGGAAATATGTCTTTGTGCCTGGGAAGCAAATCACGTCAAATGGAGGATCTGATAGATAGCCCTTTCTGCTTCTTGATGCCTTTATCTCTTTTCCATGATTCTTCATATTTTAAGAAACAGTGATATTTTAAATTTTTTTTTTTTTTTTTTAAGCTGGAAGTTTCCTGCTTCCTAACGGTTTCTCAGTTGAAAGCTTGAGCAATGCTTAACAGAAGATGAAGCAGAGCTGTTTCAGTTCTCCCCTTTCCAAGACACAAGAATATAAATTAAATGGAAAATGCAGTTTCTATTTTATATAAACATATATATGTATATGAAAAAAAATTGTCTAAGGATTTTGTACCATATCGCAGTGAAAAGATGCTATAAATAATTTCCCTATGACTTGGTAACACCTTTGTATCTGAAAAATTTGTCTTTACTTTTTCTTGTAATTTTGGTGGAAACTTCAGAAATTATTCCAGACTTTTCCTTTTTTTCCCAAGCCGTCTAATCATTTCCTTACACTTTTTACTTGATCAGTAACCTCAGGTTGTTGAGGCTGCGGGTTAAGAAATCTTCCCCTTCCCGAGACAGCACTCAGCAAAGATTTATTTACATTTCTGCATAGATACTAAATTCTTCTGAAGTTTTCTTTTTTTCAAAAATGGATGTAATAGGTTTATTAATAGATAATATATTAAGCATCTATATTAAGATATTAAGCACTGTAAATTATTTGGCAGTGTCAGAAATTGTAGAACAAAATACCTGAGGCTACTGAAGAAATGTCTGTATTCTTCTGTTGATTCGTCCAAGAAAAATAATTTGTTGTACAGCAGTAAATAATCTGCATTATCAAGTATGTCGTGTTCTTGCCAGGTGCCGGATGCCCTTCATTTCTTTTTGAAGCCAAANNTTCATTTCTTTTTGAAGCCAAAAGGGATTCAACATGTTGCAGCTTGGGCCGTACTGAATACTAATGTCTTGATATCTGGTAGATCATTAGTATTTATGTGTAAAATGGAAGCAAAATTAGTTTCGACCTTTAGAGCTAAGTCAAAAGGTTAATCTATGTCCATTTCCAATTTGGTGCATTAATTGCTCCCTTTCCTAATTGTGTGTAGGACAATAGTTTCTGTTCATTTCAGAGGTAAATCAAACTGTAGGTGATGCTTTGCATTCATAATTTAGTTATTTGCTTTACTTACAAATGAATTCCAAATCACGGAATGTGTCTTCACAGGTTGTGTTTTTAAAAAAAAAAAAAAGAAAATCAGTATTTCTGATTTTTTTTTTTTCCCTAACCCAAATCAACGCATGCATTCTGCCTAAAACTAGTGGCATGTGATATACTTTATGATACAAAGAGAATAAAAATAAGTTTATTAATTTTTTGGTTACTCAAGTATTAGTATTCTTGGCAGCTCTGAATAGGGTGAAAAAATGCCAGCATGAAATTAATAACTGGTTTTGTTTCTGTTGTAGCTACACTGTACACATCCTGCATTTTGTTGGGTATATTCCTCAACAGCAGCGTACCAATATTCTTTGAGCTGTTTGTGGAGACAGTCTACCCTGTTCCAGAAGGAATTACCTGTGGAGTTGTCACCTTTTTGAGTAATGTGTTTATGGGAGTGCTTTTGTTTTTCCTCACATTTTACCATACAGGTAAGAAATATAAGCTCCTTTGAAAATATAATTCTCCATTAAGACATACCCTTGCCAGTAAAGGGAGGATTTGCACATACAATTTCTGTTAATAATCAAATGTTTGAATCCCCCTATGTAGCAGCAAGGGAGAAGAACTTTAATTGTTCTTTTCTATATGCATGCTAATAAAAATGAAATGCTTTAGTGCAAGATGCATATAGTCATATTCTACTTAGAATTTGCCGTAGCCAGAAACCTTCAAGATACACACTGTCATATTTTTATAAAGGCCTGGGTAGTGTGACCATTAATGATGTTTGTATCTATGGGTGTTCAAAACTACAATAAAGCTAAGCCAATCTCATGCTTCGGGGTATAACTGTATTGCTCAGGAAGGGCAGAGTAGAAATGCTCCATTTACAGTCAGCTCTGTTCAGTGGGTTGGACATACCATTGCAGGGGAGAGAGCATCTCTTGACCACTGCTCAGAGATGAAATATTCATCCTTTTAGATAATCCAGTGGCCTAATCGGGTATAACAGTGTTTTGCTCGATATTTTCATCAACTTCTTCAGACTTTCTCCACTCTCAAGTATTATTTGCTTCCTCATAACTCATAACTTTCAAGTTGCTATTTACTAGGCTATAACATATATTACTACTTTAAGGTGTAAAATAAGAACCCATCTTGCTTTCAAAGGGAAGTGGTCTTTATTAATGGTTTTCAAAGATGCAGTTTTTTGGTTTGTATTTTGTTGTTGTGGTAAACGTTTGCTTCATGATACAAGATTTGTAAAGCAATATTTTACTTTTGCTTTGAAAGCATTAGAAGTTGTGAGCTTTCATATATTATCATGAGTGCCTGTACTTCTTGAGATGGTGTGTTTATAACGAAGAGGTGACTAACAAATTTCAGAATGAATTGTGCTTGAAATTATGATGGTTACAGCCTGGGGCAAATTTTCAGTGTGCTTTGTGTGTGTTTCTGCCAGGGAATCACAAGCAGGTTAACAACCCTGTTCCAAATTGTGGTCTCTGAACACACAGAGAAATGTTTGGGGTTTGGGGGTTTTTTTGGTACTGACATTAAACTGCATCATTGTAAAATCTGAATTCCATCCCTGCTAGCCTCAGGTGGCATGATGTTTAGTCTTTACATTTTGAAGAATGCTTTTATGATTCATATTAATTGGTGTGAACTCTGTTCACATACACTATTATTTCCAACATTTACAACTGAACTTGAAAGATTACACAGAATATTCTGAGATTTTTTTCAGCATTTTTCAGAGTAACGATCCGGTGTTTGGAATTACTTAATAATTGAGGATGGGAATACAGTGTCTCACTTCTGACTGAAGGAATTATGATAAAGTAAACTTGTTCCCTCATAAATAGGGTATTTGGGGCCATGTTTTGTCTCTAGTATTTCTTTCCCTAGCAGGTATCAGTACATGCAGGTAAGGATAAACCTGAAAGTAGTATATGTATACACTTGGAAGATTTTACCTATTTCTTGAAAGGAAAAAAAAATAATTACGAAGTGATTTGTGCTTGGGACAATCCATTCTCCATGATGCAGTTTCACAAATGATCAAAAGTACAAGAGTGTACGTGATCACCAGGAGGGATCAATGCCAGTGGGTGCTATTGGCTCCTTTGATAAAAAAATCCTTTAGAAGGAAGGTAACAATCTTAAACATTTGTCTTTCATTTAATTCAAAGACATCTTCTAATGGCATTTAAGAAGCTTACAGATAAACCAAAACTCAGTCAAATTTATCTTGTTCCCTCGGTCTTGCTTCTTAGGCCAAATAATCTTTAGTAATTTTAATTCAGATTTCTCTCTTTTTCTCTTCATACCCTGATATTGTAAAGGCTGTGAAAGAGCCAAGCCCTGGAAACTTTCCAGTGCACTGAAGATTTTTGGTCCAGCTAGCACGGTGGAGATGTAAACCTTTCTAAAGCTCAGCCTCCCTGCTGGTGCTGTGCCCTGAGACCCAAAGCCACAGCCTCTGGATGCAATTTCCTTTGCCTTTTCTGCAGGGACTTCCAAGTGAAAAACAAAAGCAAATTGACCTGTAGGTTCACACAATCAATGTGTTGGTGTGCATCACCTGTGCTGTCAAATTCTGGATTACAAAAGACTCGAAGGATTCACAAATTAAATCTGGTCTTTTAGAATATTTGGGTTAAAGTCTGTTTAATCCAGTTAAGCAAGAGTATTATAAGGAAAATAGTAGCAAAGCATTTGCCTGTTGACTTCTGACATCATATAACATGGTCTTCTCCAAGCCTACAAAAATTTTACTAAGGTTTTAATCAGATTACTGCCTAAACAAATCTGTAAGGGTTTTTGATGGATGAGGGAGGGTGTTGTTGAAGATTACTGGTTTTGGAAGGTTGATTTTTTAGGCTTTCTGACTTTTGTCCTTTGCATTGTATAATATAAATTGTGCTTTTTCTTTTAGCAATATAAATTACAGATTTAAGAAAGTAGAAGTCTTGATTTTGATTAACTCAGACCTTGAAGGAGAGTTTAGATTCTGTAAAAATAAATTCATAATAATAAAGGAAACTTAGGGAAAAAAAAGATAAAACACCATCTCTAGTAAAATTGTTTCTTCAGTAAATCGACAGATTTTAAAAAAAAGGAAATTGTGGTATATTTGTTTAAAAAAAGAACTGAGTAAAACCGCTAATTAGTACTCAAATATCAAACGATAGGATTTCTTGAATGTGGAACACAGGCTTTTAAGGGCAGTACATTATGTATAACAGCTAAAAAGAGGCTTCTGAGGAGCTGTTTGTGCAAGTAGTTTTAAATTGAATTGATTGTACTACTCACAAGTTTCTTCTGAGCAATTAGTTTTCCCTCCTTATACCTTGTAGCAGGTTTGATTCAAAATCAAATCCTGCTTCTTTTTACGCTTTTAATTTGGTTTAGTTTTGAATCCATAGAAATCAAAGAACTAATGAGTAGAGTCTTCAGAAGTGGTTTATTCTCCATTAGCAATGATAGATTTCCTTCCCCTGTTCTCTCTATTGACAGTTTGAATAAGGAGGATTAACGTTAGATGGAGGCATTGGTTATATACATATATATAACTTTATATATACATAAGGTGTCCACGGGGAAGTGTCACAGACTATGTTAACTATCTATCGATTGAGAGCTGTCAGGATTTTGTTCAGAACACAGTGATTTCCTTCAAACCTGCCATCAATGAAAGTTCTGGTTGCTTTAAACACAGAACATGTTTGATAACTCTTGAGATTGGGTCTGTTTTCTGCTTTACAGAGTTTTCTTGGTTCAACTGGTGCCTGCCAGGATCGTGTCTGCTCAGCCTGCTCCTCATCTTGTGCTTCCGCGAGTCCTACGACAGACTCTATCTCGACGTTGTTGTTTCTGTGTGATAATGCCAGACTGGTGAGGGGTTGGAAGAGACTGGAAGTCAGCTTTGCAGTCTGCACATCTGCCTGGATTTGCACAGCTGAACAGCAGAAGAGCAAAGAAATTACAAGACTTAATCGTGGCTTTATTAGGGTGAGGGACAGACTGTTCTTATGTTCAAGACCTCCTTGATTTGCGATAAACGTGGAACTTGAGTGGTGATAATGATGCCGAAATGCACAAAGAGAATGTATAGGATGTACAGGTCCTGGTGCCAGAGCTGGGGCGCTCTATTTAAAAGGCTGTTGATGTAGCAGTGAGGTGTACAGTTGCATGTGGGTGTGTGTGCGTGTGTGCCGACTCACGGTTATACACACTGGGGTACCAGTAATCTTTGGAGTCTTCTATCAGAATAGAAATAGTGAATAATCTTAACAAAAGATTAAAAAAAAAAAGGGGGGGGGGATCTTTTTATTTTAAAGATCTCTCTTTTAAATGGCTAGTCATTTATATAATAAATGTCCATTAAACAGTTAAGCTAAAACGATTTGGTGCTTGTACACTACATTTACATTCTAATAAAGTGATTTCTGATATAAGACACTGGTACCAGGGTTTTTAGCCATACTAAATATCCCAAACAGTCCTTGCAGTGTTGTTAGAGGTGTTTGTTATCACCCTGGAGCACATCTAAACAATAGCTTTAGCTGCCACTGAAACCCAACTTGCACCCACAGTCACCTCTGAAATCCTACCATGTTTCTGTATGTCCTGCATATGGAGCATCTGTGGTGTCTCATAAGTTTACTGAAGAGTCACTCTTGGTAAATGTTGCTGTTTTAAAGGCCACCACTGTGTCACCTTTTCATCCCCCATCTCCAGTACTGCCTTTTTTACTGTGAAGACCTGTTCGTGCCACTGAATACTGTGGGTGTGGTTGTCCGAGTCCCACCAGTTCCCTTCTGATACTCTAAAGTGTGCCTGGTTTTTAGGATTAGTTTATGACTTAGGGTGACGAAACAATATTGTTTGTTAACCCAAGTCTTTAAAATCACTGTTTCCTAAAAAAAATCTTTCTAGTTGATGAGGTGCCCTGATGACGAAATGACAATGAAAAAATGAGAAATAACTCATGAGTTTTGGCATAATATGGCAAATATAATGCCAGCTCTTTTTATCAGTACTAACCTGTGGTCGTTCTGGCCCTTACTTGAACATAAATATTAAAGACACTTTGAATAGTTTTTTAACTCAATTTTAAACCTGCTAATAATTTCTTAATTATATTCTTAGATTTCAGTTCAGCTTCATTTACAGTATTTCCATGTGTGTGTTCTGTGCTCTATTTGGGGTGTGTGTTTGTGTGTGTATGTGTGTGTATTTATATCTATGTATACACAAATAAAACTTATATATAAATCTTTTATATATAAGTTATATAAGGGTATGTGTTTACATAGGTTTATTTTAAGTAATCGTATCTCTGGATGGTGGTATGCCACTGTTTGTAACTAAACCAGTCACTGCCATGAATGGAAATGCATACATATGGTGTCTGCAACATGATTTTTTTTCAGGGGGTGAATGATTTCCTATCATAGCAATTTTACCGCAGGGGGTGCGTGGACATGTTGGAGGAGGCTGGTGTGCAGGGTTCTGAGTCTGTAGAAGTCTGAATCAAACGCCCTTTGCTCCAGTGCGGGGCTCTTAGCTGCCACCCTGGGGTGACACTGACACTGTAAGCTCACTCAAATAAACCCTGAACTGAGCGCTGCCTTTCAGACAGGGATCCTTTCATTCTGTCTGCTCTCCTTTTGCAGAGAGAATATGCCACTAATACCTTTAACTCAGGAGTGTATCTGTGCAGTAAAATAAAACAAGCTGTTCCCTGCTTTTATGTTTTCAGAGCAATGGATGTATTTACTGTAGTAACAGAAAATTGACTTAGCTTATTGCCTATATCAGCTACTAAATGATATTTTCTGTCTTGAAGCAGGCTCTTTGTAGAAATGGAACTAACCTACACTGGGATAACTGAATCAATCTAACCAGAACGTTCAGATCGGCTGGCATCACCCTCTTACGTTTTTCAGATGAATGGTATTAACTGTCCAACTTCTTTTTACTATGTTTTAGTGCCTGGAATAGTTGCAGTATCCAGTAGCTGCTGCTACCTATTGTCTTCTGAAACCAAGGACTGCTTGCCAAGAGTCTGACTGGAGTTGCATTGTCATGGCAGAACTGCAAGCTCGGATGACTCTTTGGAGCTCTGCTTCTGCAATTTACTGTAGCTATAATAAGATTAAAATTGCACAGTTCAGGCACTGTCCCGAGTGACACAGATTTCTAATCCTTTCACTGTCCTGACTATTTTAAGATGGAGAAGCATTTCAGGCAGTATTCAGACTATAACCTATTCTGCCTCTGTTCCAGAAAGCATTGAACAATTCAAAATATTTGTCAGTGCTGCCAGATGCAGACTCTCCGTACAGTCAGGGCAGAAGAGTGAACACAGTTTTATACCCTGTTGATTGTTTTTCTGAGTCAGTGTGAATTGCTTACTGCTCTCCTGATCTTTGATACTTTGGTAGAAGTTTCTGTGTGGTGGGTTGACCCTGGCTGGATGCCACGTGCCCACCAAAGCTGCTCTATCACTCCCCTCCTCAGCTGGACAGGGTAGAGAAAATATAACGAAAGACTCATGGGTCAAGATAAGGGCAGGGAGAGATCACTCAGCAATTACTGTCACGGGCAAAACAGACTTGACTTGGGGAAATTAGTTTAATTTATTACCAAACAAGTCAGAGTAGGGTAATGAGAAATGAAACCAAATCTTAAAAACACTTTCCTCCCACCCCTCCTTCTTCCTGGGCACAGCTTCACTCCCAAATTCTCTACCTCCTCCACTCCCAGCAGCGCAGGGGCATGGGGAATGGAGGTTGTGGTCAGTTCATCACACATTGTCTCTGCTGCTCCTTCTCACACTCCTCTCCTGCTCCAGCGTGGGGTCCCTCCTGTGGGACACAGTCCTCCACAACCTTCTCCAACGTGGATCCTTCCCACAGGCTGCAGTTCTTCACAAACTGCTCCAGCATGGGTCCCTTCCACAGGGTGCAGTCCTTCAGGCACAGGCTGCTCCAGTGTGGGTCCCCCGTGGGGTCACAAGTCCTGCCAGAAAACCTGCTCCAGTGTGGGCTTCTCTCTCCACAGGTCCTGCCAGGAGCCTGCTCTATTGTGGGCTTCCCACAGGGTCACAGCCTTCTTCGGGCATCCACCTGCTATGGCATGGGGTCCTCCCTGGGCTGCAGGTGGATATCTGCTCCACCATGGACCTCCAGGGACTGCAGGGGAACAGCCTGCCTCACCAAGGTCTTCACCAGGGGCTGCAGGGGGATCTGCTCTGCTGCCTGGAGCACGTCCTCCCCCTCCTTCTTCACTGACCTTGGTATCTGCAGGGTTGTTTCTCTTACATGTTCTCATTATTTTCTCCAGCTGCAGTTTTTTGTTGCGCAGCAACTTTTTTGCCTTCTTAAATATGTTATCACCATCGCTGGTGGGCTCGGCTTTGACCAGCAGTGGGTCTGTCTTGGAGCTGGCTGGCATTGGCTCTGTTGGACATGGAGGAAGCTTCTAGCAGCTTCTCACAGAAGGCACCCCTGTAGCCCCCCTGCTACCAAAACCTTGCCATGCAAACCCAGTACACTGTGTCTGTCTTGGGCGTTGTAGTGTGTGGTCTTAGTTGCAGCCCTCGATGCCTCTGTACCAAAATAGAGACGTTGTCCAGAGCTGAGCGGCGTGGCAGGGCTTGCTGGAGACCTGCGCTGAGGTTGTAGGCACTGTTCTGCAGTCAAGGCTCAACCAGAGTTCCCAGCAAGTCTGTTGGAAATCTGCCTGAGTATTGCTCCCAAATTACTTGAAGTTGTGCAGGATGCTGCTGCATTCCACACATACAGTGTTCAGGCTTTAGGATTTTATTAGATTAGCAAGTCTGTCTGAGGATGGACATGAGGATTGCAAATGTGCTTGCTGAGATCTCTGAAAAATATTTTATCCCCGTTTGTGTCCAGCAGCAGCATCCTTCTGTGGAGGAGCAGTCCACTTCCTGTCAGTAACCCAACTCAACCCATGGGAATATTCTTTGAGAAGGGTTATCACTAGGTCCACACTTGTTTGGATTTACGAAGGGTCTGAGCTGTCAGGACTCCGCACTTTATTAGAAGTTAGAGTTTGAGACCACAGAGAGAGCCCTAAGCAGTGCTGATACAATTAGCAGTAGTGCAGAATAGGCTCAAAACAGTTAATATTTGTCTCATTAATTAGTGAAAATTCTAAGTCTGTCTAACTTTTGAGTCAGTAACAACAGCGGTTTTTATCTAAATGAGGCATTACCTTGCACTGCCGCAGAGTAGCTGACCTTGGCTGCTGCTTGGCCTGTGACTTGCTGGCAGAGGAAGGTGCCCTGGGAAGTCACAGTATTTGCTTCTCTTTATGGCCTGTAAGTTCATGGCCCTGAAGAACATTCTTTCCTAGCAGTGCAGAGCCCCCTAGCATATAAGTATTTGTGCTAGGTTTTATATTAAAAAAATGCTAGAAAGGATGCTCTGTAGCGACTACTCTCTCTTAATAGTTCTTCATTTTAAGTATGGGCTGCTCCTCAGGTTTGTGCTTGGCTCAGTAACAATTCTCAGTTCAGCTTCCAGCGCTGCTAGCGTTTCTTCTTGTGAGCTGCGGAGCTGTGCTAGCTTTCATGCTGCTAATGAGGAAGCTCAGGGTTAGTAGACGTAGGGTCCACTTACGGCACTGTTTACTGTTTCTTGTCACTGCTGTTACCCATTAATTCCCTTTTGATTCCTTTGCCTTCCTGCATGGCCACCTGCTCCCCTGAGCTGGAGGTATGAAGAGCTTCCATGTTCCCAAGCCAATTTTAGAGGGATGTGTTGGCCAACCGTGTACTTAATTTGCATAAAAATAGTGATTTTTAGAAAATCATGCAAGCTGAAAGTGCAGACCCAAAGGATTTTGCCCATATGTGAGCAGATAGTCTGTTGTGAGCAGACTGTAATTTGCCTGAAACTTGTAATTTTAGCTCTCACACCTAGAGAGGCCAAGCTGATAGGTACCATGCCTGTTAGGTATTTGGGTTCACAGCATCATGGAGTTATTCCCAACCAGGTGACAGAGCTGAAATGAATGGAAGTGGGACATCTTTAATCTTGGAGGGGGTTGGAAAACCCCAGGCTGTGTCAGTGTTTGCACCGGTAACCCAGGGGAGTGCCATGCTGATGGACTGAATAAGGGGAGGGGGGATTTCCAGAGGGCATTTCAACACTGAAATACTGTCTTGAGTTGATCAAATCCATATAAAATTTGAAGTTCTGTGGTGACAGGGTTGTTAATGCCTGGCTTGTTCTATAGTAAACTTAGCAAGTGGCTGCATAGCCTTACACTGCAGTATAAACAAGCTGAATTGATTGATGTGCATATATTGGCTGTTACTGGAAAGTGAAGTGCTATTTTATTGTGAGGATTGACTGAAATACAAATGGGAATTACACAGTTTGCACAATGGATATAACTGTCCTGTAATGATATGACAGGAGGGTTTTAATTGTTCATCTTCATTTCTTCTATTGAGTCACTTGCAAATATTAATAAGTATCTATGACAAAGACATTTTTATGTTTCATTAGTTTTGAAGGTTTTTCTTTTAGACTAAGTATGGATCGTTGTAATAGCTTGGCAAGACAACTGCTACACTGGTACAGAAGTGTACATGAATATTTGGTATCGATTTGGTATTTGATGTTGGTGCCACTGTTCTCAGTAGTGCTAAAGCGCCAGGCTTGGAGAGCAGGGATGTGGGGTGTGCGAGGAGGCAGCAGTGCTCATGGATGCACAGTCGTGTACGGGTAGATGCTGACCCTGCCAAAATGAACAAGAACTTCATCATCTTCTGTGGGCTCCGGCATCGGGGCTGGGAGGAGAAGGAGAGCATGTGCAGGGGGAAAAGCCGCCTCGTGGCTGCTGCCTCCCTTCCGACAGAGAGACAGCCTCCAGGTTTACTGCTTCACATGTGAGAGATCGTAAGTGTTAACACAGGCTTCGTTCATTTCCCTGCAGCTATTACTGCTGTGAGGTGGGTCGTAGGTGGCACAGGAATACCTGCCTTGCTTCCTCCAGGCGTGTCATTTCAGATGGCAGAGAATTGCTGCAGAGCAGGTGGCAGCCCCACTGAAGTCAGAAGATTATGCCAATCTGTATATAATTTTTGCAGTTTGCGTTTCAAGACAGACGAAACTAATACATAGAGGAAGAAATGTAACTCTGTCCAAAGATTTGACAAGCAAAAGCAAATATTTGCACAGATGTGCTGGCTCCTGCCTTTTAGTCAGGATCGCAATGTGTTTGGAGCAATTCGTGCCCGCCTGGAGCGTGTACCCACTCCCACAGCCCTGGCGCTCCTCCTGCCGCTGCTCAGCCCCCAGCAGCACTGCAGGAAGCTTTGTGCCCCAGATGGGGGGGAGTGATGGGGGCAGAGGGGGAGAAGGGAAGCACTGCACTGCAGCCAGGATGCCCAGAAGGTACAACTTCGGTGAGCGCCTGCATTATTTGCACAGGAGGGATGTGTTCTGCAGCCCAATTTTAGCAGAGTCATTTTTTGCTTCCTCAAGAATGAGGTTCTGACCTTTGTTTTATGTTTGTGACGTGATCTGTGCTACAGGAATAGCTATGGCTGTGGCACACGGCTTAGAGGTTGGTTTTCCAAGGTGTGGCAGAGAAGGCAGGTGGGACTTTTTCCCTGCAATAACAGCTTTTCCTTCCATGGTCTCTCTCCCCACTGGCTTCCCCCCTGTGATTTCTCTGCTTGTTTTATCTGGACAGACTCATTGCACTTACTTTGTATCACTACATGAAGAAAATACCATGAGCAAAACCTTTTATTTTCTTTATGGGGAGCTTCTGCCTTTAGGCTCAGGCCACTTCTCCAACCTTAGCCCACCTGTTTGTAAAAGCTAAAAAAAACCCAACCCCATGTTTTTCTTTGCAGAGGGGACGTGCAGGTTTGTGTGAAGCTGGGACGGGTAGCGAGAGCCTGGGTGCTGCACTTGCTTGGTCACAAAGCTGCTTGGGGGCTTGGGAAGGGATGCTTGGGGGG